>JAFIRS010003197.1:65000-149805 GCA_018342105.1 Gonioctena quinquepunctata | reverse complement strand
TTTTAAACATTTTTTTTTATTTTTTTTGAATGAAATTTGGGGTTTTTTGAAGAAAATTTTATAGAATTTTTATGTTTTTTTTAACAAATCCACTACAAATTGTTTAAAAGGGGAAGGAAGAAAGTTCACCATACAAAAAGGTTGAACACCTGAAATCATCAATTAAATTCAAGCCCAGATGAGTCTGTTGAGGAAAGAGATTTTGCATTGTACACGGGGAAAAAAAATTTTTTAACCTTCTCATCGTTTTTAAGGAAAAAATAATACACAGGGTTTCCCGGTTCATTAATTTATTTTTAAATTTAGAAAGCTCAACATCGACAATATTGAAGTAATAACTCACAATATGCATTTTTTTGTTGGTAATTCAAAGATCTGGTTGAATGTTCAGTGGTTCAGAATTATTTGTTCTCTAAAAAAATCTGGTTTTGTAATGCTTGATTAGTTATCCTGTTTTTTTTGGGATAATAAAATATTAATATCGGGAGGGTGTTTTAGAGATCGATTGTGAATAAATGACAAAGAATTAAAATACAAGTAGTAAATATTTCTTTCCAATTGAATAAAATTTGCAGAAATATATGAGGGAAAAAAAATATCTCGGAAAACTAGTTTCAGGAACAATAGAGATAACAAATTGAGCCCTCAAAAAGAGGCAATTTTTTTTTGTGCATGTTTTTCGAACCAAACAAAAAACTGAATTATTCGCTGATGAGTACTCAATTTTTTTTGGGGTATTCAATCAAGAAACCATTAATTTATTGGATAAAAAAAAAATCTATATTTTCAAATTATTATTTCCAGGGAAACTGTCTAGACAACAACGAAAATTTTTATTGGCGGGTTCAGAGTGATTTTTTTTTTCTATCGGAAATTTTTATTATTTTTTATATTGATATTAATGAAATATTGAACAGAAATGTATTATCCATTTTTTCCATTTTTATTTAAAAAAAAACCAAAATTTCGAAAAAATCTTTATAAAATATTTTAAAGAAAATAAAATTTTTTTCTTTTTTCGAAAAAGTTTGTGCATATTAGACACTAATGGAAATGGTAATTTTGGTGGGGGCACTTTTTTTAAAATTTAAATTGTGTAAATATTGTTTTTCAATATTGTCACACAGTGAAAAAAATTATTTATATTTAGATTTTTTTAACCCTAAAATGAGGGGGTACCTGAATAAAAAAAACATTTTTTGAATTTAACAATATAAAAAAAATTCAGAATGAAATAAAATATTGATTCTTTGAAAATATGAACAGGATGTTTATAAAATCAAAGTTGAATCATCTCGACTAAAGAAAATTTTCACTATCTTCCATGTCAAGATAACCCCCTTGTGAGAAATTTATGTTGAAAAGGGGTATATTCTCAATTGAATATTCAATAGAAAGATTTTTCTGTGAATAAAAAAACCACTAAAAATTAAGTTAATTTTTTTGAATGACTAAAGAAAACAACTACTCCCAAGGCTAAAAACCACACTGACATTGAACTACATCTGATAGATATTCTGAAAAATTTTAAATCAAAAAAAAAAATCTGAAATTGAAAATTTGCTTTTTCATTGAGATTACATTTTTTTTTCTATTCCAGTCTTGATTAGGAACCATAGAGATGAATGAGGGGAAGAAGAATGTTTTCCAAAGAGATACCAAAAAATCATTTGTAAATTGACGCATTTCATTATAGATCTTCAATACATTTTTTTCGACGAAAATCATTCCACGAGAATCAGGAAGACGGGGAAAAAATGGAAACAATTTTTTTGAAGCAATCCCACTTGCAAAGATGGGAAGTTAGGAACATTTCTTTCGGGGAGACTTTGAAATCAGTGTTTTTCACATCAAAACTTGTCATGGGGTATGATAGATTGATTTGTTTGAAAATATGAACAGGATGTTCATAAAATTAGATGTGGAATCATCTGCACTGAAAGATAAACTTAGTCGCTATCTTCCATCGCTCAAGATAACCTCTTGTGGGGTACTCTATGTTGAAAAGGAAACACTTCTAATGAATATTGAATGGAAATATTTTTCTGCCAATAGAAAATTCCACGATAAAAATCAAGTTAACAGAGAACGACTACTTCTCCGACTGGAACAACGTTGGCATTGGACTACACATGATAGATATTCTAGAAAAACTCTCAAAAGAAAAAAATCTGAAATTTAAAATTTGCTTTTTTATTCAGATAGTTATTTGATTTTCTATTCCAGTCTTAATTGAGAACTCATATAGATGAATGGGGCCCAAGGATAATGTTTTTCAAAAGAGAGTACTCACCAGAAATCATTTGTAGCATTGATGCAAGAGAGGCATCGCATTCACTATAGGTCTTCAATACATTTTTATTGATGAAAATTTATTTCTCGCTTCCACGATCCTCAGGAAGACCGGAAGAAATGGGAAACACAATTTTTAGAAGCAATCTCACATTTGAACCTGGCATGAGGTAATAAGATTGATTTGCTTGAAAATATGAACAGGATGTTCATAAAATAATGTGGAATCATCTGCGACTGAAAAATTTACTTCAGTCACTATCTTCAATGCAAGAGCTGATGATATATTTTTCCGAATTATCTGAGCAATATGCAGACTTATGTGAAGGAGTGAAGGATAGGTATATAGGGGTGTACCCTTGTTGAACATGCAAGGAAAAATGCTCTGTTCACCTAGTCTGATCAATATTCAATTGATTTTCGTTTTATTGAGGGTAATATCATATGTGCTAGGGGTTTTGTAGCTAATTTTTTTGAAATTTTCGAAGAAGCATTTTGACGGGAAATTTCACCACCAAGCATTTGCAGTCTTACATCTTGGCCGCGAAATTGCACGAAGTTAAATTTCCTAGAGGCAAAATGCTTGAGGAAAAATCTCAGAGATTTTATGATAAAATCCTCTAGCACTAATGATATTTGATGAGAATATTTCCCAAATAACATTTGAAACTGAATAAAATTATCAGAATTCATGTTATATTTGAATTTTCAACGGAAAATTACAACAATTCTTCTCGCTCCAAACTTGAAGGAATTGTGTGTCCGTTTCTGAATGCCTTGACCTTTGACTAATGTGGCCATTCCATAGTTATCTTTGGTCAATCTATCTTTCCAACAATTAATTCATTCAGCTATTTTTAGTTTCGTAAATAAAAACATATTTTCTCAAAGAACTGCTGTGCTTTTCGTTAAATTTCGGAAAACACTGAAACACGTATTTATGTATTTGTAACAAAGACCTATAATTATAATTTTCATGAACTCCACTTGAAAAAACTATCGGTACTCCTACACAAACTTTCAACCCTCACTTCAACCTTAAGTGTTGAATTTTAAAAATCCTGAAATTTGTTATTTTTATTCAAAAGATAAGCTCAAATACCACTTCCTCGCCTCTTACTCAAAACTTTCACACCTTTCTCCCTCTGAGGATGGAATAAAATACGAGAGGTTTATATGAAAACCTTCATAATTCTCACATATCTAGTTCCTCCAGATACGAGTTTTCCTGATTCAGAATTATATGCAGATATTTCCATATAACCGGGATCACTTTCATTTTCGGTATTACTCGTTTCGCAGCTACTCAGATCGGAAAATTCAACTTCGTCACCTGAACCTGACGAAAAATCCAAATTATTGGAGCTATCAGGTTCTCTCAAACGATAATCAACCAGATAAAACAAAAAAAAAAATATTCATCAACTTCAAAGTGAGTTGCTTATTATTGCCTTATTTATTTTTGCCTTTTCTGCAAGTCACCGCAAGCTCACTGATTTGAAATCCCTAATAAATATTTTGAACTGAAAACGCGGGAGGTAGTAGAGGCAACGCCGCCGGGACACACAAAGGCCGTTTCAATATAGGCAATATACGTTTGGGATTCATAGCGAAGTGAAAAAATAATTGGCTCTACAACGTTTCAAAGGAGTATAATTTTTTTAAATATTGAGAATTGTTACCTCTAAGTGCTCGACGAACATGATGGAATGATGTCATTGCACTGGAATATACTCTTCGCCCATTCTGAAAAGTGCGGGTTCAAGAGCGACTCGTTCATTTGGTGGGCTTCACAAGCTACCGTGTACAACTATATATATATGTATATATATATATATATATGAAAAGCATCAAATTATAGACATATAAATTATAGATATATATATATATATATATATATATATATTATAGCCCTATTCCATTCAAAATTGGTATGTGGGTTTTTTGTTGGAGATTATAAATTTTTGTCAGAATATATATATATATATATATCTATATAGACCAACTCAGCTTCCGTTTCATACTCGGCCTACCAAGCATCCACGTGTTTATACAAAGCAAACAGTTAATAGCCCACTCAGCCTCCGCCACTATCTCAGGCTAGTCAGCCTCCTCTGTATATGTTACATACGTTTGTTGGGAGTTTATGTAACTTGGCCTCCTTTTGAAGCTATTGTGTATTTACTGGGCCTCCTGACACTGTTGCCAATTTCTCAGTCAATATTCAATTCCACAGCATGATAACAAATCACACGGCCTGTTGAAAAGTTTATCCGGTAGTTGAGAGTTTGAATTTTGCTTCATACTTTGAAATGAAATTTATTTCAGTAGTATCGTATAACGAGAATATATAATCCACCTTCGATCATCCTGAAAATATTCAAGGAATAGTGGCTCAGAAGAGTTCCTAAAAATTATACTAGACAATAAGTATTCCATGATGAAAGCAGTAAACTATATCGGGTATATTTTGTGCTTATTAGTCTTCATTAATAGTAAAAATTCCCGATTCAAATTATAACATTCCACGATCTTCCACTACGGTTGACCACTCTTATTTTATTTTTTATCGAAATTTACCAAAAATCCAGTTGGTATCTATACGTCAGTAAAATTCCAGGAGAGTTCTTGAAACTGACAGATCCAAAGCTCTATACTGGTCACTGTTTTCGCCGGTCTTTGGTCACTTTACTGGTAAAAGAAAGTACAAACTTAGTACTATCAAAAGACACAGGCGATGGAAATTTTAAATACTGAATTCAATTGGGGATTCGCTGGATAATTAGTAAAATATTGCCAAAAGCCTTCTTTTGAAGGCGGCCACTACTGTTCATTCCATCCCTCCTACAAGAATACTCAATGACAAAAAAAACATAGGAAGTGCAGAAGGAATATTTCTAGTTGTTCAGATTGTATAATAAATATTAATGTCAATGAAATTCAAAAAAACATTTGAATGTTATATTATATTTGTAAATAATAAAAATTGTAAAGAAAATTGTTGACTCTTAACACCAGCATCTGGAGTAATCAGCTTTGAATTCAACTGTTGACTTGAAATAACATTTCTAAAACTTACTTTGAAATTTATACTTTCAACACTTGCTCGCAATAACATCATAAAAACGCGCGCCGTCGATAGCAATTAGTTGGTAAATAGCCGCCACTAGTGAACAGTTATATTTATGTGTTGCATTTCGAGAAAAAAGTGACATAACTGCTCTCGAGTGATTGTAGCGATCCACTGCGAATGGCGCCTCTCGAACAAAAATGTATTTTCGCTCTCAATACATACCTAATATTTGAACTCATAGTCAAACTGCAATGCTCATATCATACACTTCCTCATTAAATAGTGCGATCCATTAAAACCTCAGACTATACCATTGAAGGTTGATTCTGAGTATCAATAAATAAATTATTTAGATTTGGAGAGATTTCCATGACTTTAACTTCAAAACTAACGGTATTTTCATTTTCACCTCTTCGGGGATGAAGTATCAAAAAACCTTCATAGTGGTTACTCATGTCATCATAGTCTAGTAGAGAAGTGAGTTTCCTGCGAAAAATAGTTACAATATCGATACCTACTTTCAATTTCGAAAATGTGTTTTTAATGGTACCCCAGTTTATTTGGATCTATTTTCCTTAGTTTCCTTCCAAGAAGAGTTGAATATATTATTCATTGAGCATAATGATTTCTATTCAATTTCATTATTTCCTATTCTTTCAAATCCTCAATAACACAGTGAATAATTTTCTTCGGTAATATAAATGAATAATTTTGAGTAGTTTTCAAGATCTGTGAAAGAATGTTCCTCTTCCATTCGATTTTCTGTACCATTTAGAACTCTCACTTATAAGGTTTTCTTCCTAAAATATATTATTGTATTGTTATATTATTATTATCAACTAGCATTTTTCCATATGTTTTCATCTAGCTTATGGCTCAGGCTCTTCCGTGATTTCGTTTCCCGTTATCCTGTTATCCCGTTATCTCGTTTGGGTGGCATAATTGATTTGACAGCGGAAGTAATGCTTTGTGACGACTATTACAAATTCACCAATCCCTTTCCACCCCTGTAGATATGGCATTTTGAATGAAGTTTAACACGATTCATTTATTCGTGACAGAGAGCCAAAACACCAATTTTCATTATTCTAACTCAAAAACTCACGGAACCCTAATAAACATTTTCAGCCCCCATTCCGCCCCTTTAGTAGTTGAATTTCTAAAAACACTGGAAAACGAATGTCTTCATATGTAAAAAGACCTCAAATATCCATTTTCATGATCCCAACTTAAAATGTTTCACCCCCCATTTGACCCCTTTAGGGTTTGGATTGCTGAAGACACTAAAATACCAATTTTTATGAACCCAAGTCGAAAACTAAGGGTACTCCAGTACAAACTTTCGAACCCCATTTAACCCTTTTACCCCTTTAGAGGTTGAATTTCCAATAATCTAAAAATACGTGTTTTGTTATTTGAGAAGAAAAGGCCAAAAATAGCAGTTTCCATGACTCTAACTTCAAAACTAACGGTATTGTGATTTTCACCCCTTTAGGGATGGGGTATTGAAAAAAACTTGGTTATATACTCATGTCATCATAGGAATACGCTATCAAAATTTCAGCTCTTTGTGTTGAGTTATTTGGTCTGGGCGTTGAAGTTAGTGAATCAGTCAGTCAGGACATATAATTATATATGTATAGATTATTTCAATTCATTAGTGTCTATATGTATATGTTCTGTTGACTATTTTCTGTTGGTATATTTCTGAAACAATGGGCTACTGATTTTATAACATAACTAGTGTCACACACCCGAAAAATTCCATCCTTTTTTTGTACATTTGAACAGTAGCATGTTCTGATTAAAATTGAATTCATTTGAGTCGTTTACCTGAAAATTTTTCATGATTTATCTGTAATCTTGAACCTTGGAATACTCCAGATTCCTACATTCAGTTAATTAATGATCCATTCTAAGCAACCTCATTCAGTAACTTTCGTGGTACACAATATAATAACCGAAACTGAATAATACAAATCAAATACAAGACACATTACGAGAATATAGATTTTCTGATATGTGGAAAACAATGCAAGCGTTTTTTCAGGTTCACAAAATACTCAACTCACACGAGAATATATTCAAGTAGGGATTCTATATGAAGATTGTTTTCATTCAATAAAAAAGAATTTTTTTTTGCTTGAGAAGATAGCAAAGTTTGGAGTCCTTTGTTGAATCTGCATGAGAAATTGTTTGAGTGATTTGTGTATTACATTGTCAAAGTACTTTTCTGAAATGGTGAAATATCGCAATATTTCAGTGGACCTCAATAAATCTTGACGTAATCATAGTAATATAAATTATGGAATCAATGAGAAAAAGTATTTACCAGGCTCATTCTCAAATATTTGGGAGGCAATTGCAGCTTCCACAATTTATTTCGTTCGTGCGCGGAAAGAATACATGTTTCTTGATGACAATCTAAAATGAATGATATTTGTGTGCATCCCCTGTGTTGCCAAATTGGGGGAAGCCCAGTGACCTTCGAAAGTATACGTTTCAAACACTAAAACATAAACAAAGTATATAAGCAGCGCACTTCAGCGGCGAGGGACTGCACTAAATTTTAAATGGCTATCAAAAATCGGGCAACTTGGACTCCTCCATATTTTTGTGGCAAAGTGTTTGTTACTATGTTACATATCCTATGCGACATTTTTTAAAGGGTGGTTACCGGGCGTCCGTATATCGGAGGCTTGGTGACATCGGAGTCTCAGTGAACCTCAAAATTAACAAGGCCGGAGGCCCACTTATGCCGTATATATATATATATATATATATATATATAGAGATGTACACGGTCATTGTGAATCCCGTGAAGCATATGAACGAGACGCAGTTTAGCCCGGAGTAACCTTGTTAGTCCCGATATCGGGCTCAACAAAGTATCACCCTGTATCTCTTCACTGGGTGATCAGAATTGAATGCAGATCATTTCCCTACGTTTTAGATCGGACACAAATATACCATTTCCATAACCAACATACGCCATATAGTTCTTTGGTTCGAACTGTAGGGGCCTTTCCGATATAGGATATACACTGCAGAATTATATACTTTGTAGAGCCCACAAACTTTTGTAGCGCTGGTAGCCCTAAGTTTGGCAACATCGCAATGGCTGCCTTCATTAATGTAATATATATATGAATTGCTGATCCGTGATCTGTCCTAGCGCAAGGAGTAGTTCATAATTCAATATAAAAATATTTATCGCTCATTTTCAAATTAGGAATTTGAGTTTGAAATAGTTACAATATTTGAAGATATATTTACCAATTCTTTCTAAGGGGAATTTTGTGCGATCAATCCATCTACATAAAGGATGGTTGGAAAAAGTACAAAATAACCAATATTGGCTTAAAAGCCTTATTCTTCAGTTTTCATCAGAATTTAATTTTTGTGCATCAAACGATAAAAATACATTTACACTGATGTAGACCATATAGGGGAGACGGTCTACCAAGAATATTAGGCAAATATAATTTCCAACTGAGGAGCGATATAATGATTTCAACCATCCTGAAGATTGATATCGAAAATCTCAACAATTTTTTGAGGCAAAGGAACTTTTTTATTGACTTTCTTGAAATTCAATTCTGCGGTCTTTTGAAAGTGAAATGTATAGAACTTTCCATGTTTTTTTTTGTTATTAAGTCCACTCACATTAATTGATAAAAAAGAGGGAAGTAAAGGACAGTTCACCTATACAAAATAGGTTGAACCACCTGAAATCATCACATTAATTTCAAGCCCAGATTAGTCTGTTGAGGAAAGAGATTCTGCATTGTACACAGGGATTACTCTCATTAGTTCTAAATTGCGGAAAAAAATATACACATAAAATTCCGGTTCATTAATTGATTTTTTCAATCTTAGAAAGCTGCAACATCGACAATAGTGAAGTAAAAACTCGACAATATGTATCTTTCTGTTGGTAATTCAAAGATCTGGTTGAATGTTCAGTGGTACCATATGGGTACCATTGAAAGAATTATTTGTTCTCTACAAAATCTGATTTTGTAATGCTTGATTAAGATTATCCCCTGTTTTATTTGGATAATAAAAAATATTACTATCGGGGGGTGCCTAGAGATCGATTGTGAATAAATGACAAAGAATTGAAATACAAGTAGTATATATTTCGTCCGATTGAATTAAAATATGCAGAAATATATGATGGAAAAAAATATATCGGGAAAGCTAGTTTCAGGAATAATTAGAGATAACAAAATTGAGCTTCTCAGGAAAGTAGGCAATTGTTTTATTTTGTGCATGTTTTTCGAACATAGATATCTTGTGATGTGAGGAACGAATCAGAACCGAACAAAAACTGAACTAATTGCTGATAAGTACTTTATATTTTTTCGGGTATTTCAATCACATGGAACCATTAATTCACTTGGCATAAATACTAAAAAATCTATATTTCCACAATTATTATTTCCATGGAAAACTGTCTAGAACAATCAACGGCAAATTTTATGTGAGCAGCAGTTCGTAGAGTAATATTTTTTTCTTTTATCGGAAAGTTTTTATTATCTTTTGAGTATTGATATTAATGAAATATTGAACAGAAATTTATTATCCACTTTTTTCCTATTTTACTTCCAAATTAATATTTATAACTCCGAAATTTCAGAACTATCAATTTTATGAATATATGAGATATAGAATTTGTTGTTCCTCCTCTTCCCGCTAAGGAAGCGATCGACTATACAAAAAGCCTGAACAAAACAATGGGATGAGAGATTGGTCATCTTATTTTTACTCCATTTTTGACACTGAATGGCAGTAACATTATGTTCTCATGAAGTTCTATTTCATGAATTATTCATGAAAATGATGTATATTATGCCGAATAGGATTCAATCATTCAGAAATACTTCCCGAAAATTCGGACCTGAAACAGTAATAGGTGTTTCTTTGTAGAGGAAAAAAACACAAGGAGTTGAATATTCCAGTTTCTGATGAAGGTACAGATTTTTTTTTTATTCTCCAAACTTTCAGATAATTTTTCATCTATTGATATTTTATTGCAAAATTTTGGAGAAAAATATTCGTTTGGGAGTAAAACTTGAAATTATCGAAAAAACAGTTTTGGTTCAATATTCATTTTCTCGGAATCATTTGCCGAATAATAATGGAAAACCTCATTAAAAAAAATAATTATATATCACTCTATTTTCTTTTTTTGAGAATTAGCGCATCAACCACTAGAGTTATTAGCGCAACAATACTTTACATTTAGATTGAGTGGAACATATTAATATCTGGAGTGTTTCTTTCTGTACTAGGTACCGCCAGTTTAAAGTTATCTTTCCGGCGTACCTACAGATGTTATAAGCTGGATGATGATTTGTTTGTGTTGTGTTCGCTCGACCAGCCTCGGATCTCTGGCTGGTGACTACTCCGCACTGATGAGGGCCAAAAAGCCTGAAACCGTAAGCGGATTGTTAGGCTTAACACGACATAGATTAAACATAATCGAGCTTATCAGAAAGAAATATTTGCAATCAATTTCCATTTATATGGAAGTTTGCATGGATTTTCAGGTGAATGTCATTCAACGTTCTGCGTGGTATTTGCTAGGAAAGTAGTTGTTTTTCACCTGTGGTCTACCAATTGTATTCAATTTATATTGAATCTTTTGTGAAGATGACGTTGATACTTTATTTCTCTCATATTAATATCTGTTAAGAATGACATGATATTGATAACATTACAGTTTCTTCCCAAAGTTTCATGTAGATTTTGTGAATTTTGGTATTTGTTTCTTGCTTCTTGAAATTTGGGACATATTTCCAGGATATGTTTCACAGACACTGTTGTATTGAACACTTCACATATTGTTTGTTCAGAACGTGACAAAAGGTAGTCGTGCGAAAATTTTGTGTGGCCCATACGTAGACGGCAGAGATTTGTTTGATGTTTTCTCCATTTTGGAAGGTGACTCCAGGGTTTTACATATGGTTTTATTTGCGCCAGTTTTGAACTTGACTGCTGCCATTCTCTTTGCCATTCTTCAATTGCTTTACTTTTGACGAATGATTTCATGTCTGAATTGGTTGTTCTGGATATTAATTTCGATTGATGGTCGTTTATTGCTTCTTTGGCTGCTATGTCTGCTCTCTCATTACCAGCAATCCCAATATGAGAGGGGGCCCACATCATGATAACTTTTCTCCTGAGTTCTTAGATACATTGTAGTTCGTTTTCCATCATAAGTAAGATTGGGTTGTCTGTGTATATTTGTTGCATACCAATTTGCTCCAAAGAGTCTGATATGATTAGAAATTTTTCATCGGGTGATTCTTCACGAAATGTAATGGTTGTAATATAGCAAAAGTTCAGTGGTGTATATACCCGATGATTGGGTTAGTTTGAATTTCAATGTTCCATTAGGTGTTACTAGAGCAGCGCCAACTTCCTGTTCTGTTTTTGAGGCGTCGGTATACAGTGCTACATTGTTTTGATATTCAGTCAATTTGTGGTGGAAGAGGTTCAATAAAATTTGGGGAGGCGTTTCATTTTTGTTGAAAGCGGATATGGTGAGATCACATGTAATGACATTGATCAGCCAAGGAGGATAGGAGGTAATACAATTCGAGAATACTGGAAGGAGGGTGAGTTCTAGACTTTGTGAGAGCTTATTGATTCTTTAGTAGAAAGGAGGGGCTGTTTTCGGGTGTCCTGTGAAATTTTGTTTGAAACGACTCGAGAAAACGTTATCAAAGGTTGGATGCGTTGGTTTGGTAGCAATAGAAGAAGCGTATGAGAGACTTAGGTGTTGTCGACGGTATCTTGAAGGGGGTTCGCTGGCTTCGCAGCAAATACTCTCTATTGGGCTTGTGCGGTGAGCACCTAATGCTAATCGTAGTGCTGAATTGTGAATGACGTCGTTTGCATAATGTAGATTGGCCTGTTGCTTAAAGGAACTCCTCTATTGACTTTTAGAATTTGACTCTATTGTTAGATCATTCAATATTTTTTCTTACTTGAACTCCCCTGAATGGGTTCATTCTTGGAGTATATAAGTAAACAATTAGCACAGATGATTTTCGAACAAAAATCTTATATGAAATGAGTTTTCGAGTTAAATGAAATGGTTTTTCTATGATATATTTCATCAAGCATAATGTTTGATGCGATATTATACACTAATGAAAATGGTAGCTTTTGGTGGTGGCACTTTCTTCTTGCAAATTTAAATTGTGTTAATATTGTTTTTCTCAATATTGTATACACAGTGGAAAAACTCATTTATAGTTATGATTTTTGAACCCGTGAAATGGGGAAGTCACCTGAATGAAAAACACATTCATTATAAGAACACATTTATTGAATTTGAATTTATTGAATATTTGAATTATTAAAACAATTCAGACTGAAATAAAATATTTATTTGTTCGAAAATATGAACGGATGTTCATAAAATCAAATTTTGAATCATCTGCGACTGAAAGATAAACTCAAGTCACTATCTTCCATCGTTCAAGATAACCTCTTGTGAGGTATCCATGTTGAAAAGGGAAATATTCTCAATTGAATATTCAATAGAAATATTTTTCTGTGAATCAAAAAATCCACGATAAAAATTAAGTTATTTTTGTGAATGACTAACAGAAAACAACTACTTCCCCGACTGAAGCCACACTGAACATTGAACAACATCTGATAGATATTCTAAAAAGACCCTAACTGAAAAGAAAAAATCTTAAATTCAAAATTTGCCTTTTCATTGGGATGATTATTTGATTTTATATTTCAGTCTTGATTAGGAACTCATAGAGATGAATGAGGCGGAAAACAATGTTTTTCAAAAGAGAGAACTCACCAGAAATCATTTGTGACATTGACGCGAGAGAGGCATCGCATTCACTAGATCTTCAATACATTTTTGTCGACGAAAATCTATTTCACGCTTCCACGATCATCAGGAAGACCGGAAGAAATGGGAAACACATTTTTGGAAGCAATCTCACTTTGCAAATATGGAAAGTTAGAAACATTTCTTTCGGAGAGACACTTTGAAATCAGTGTTTTTTGTCAATAAAACCTGTTATGGGGTATGATAGATTGATTTGTTTGAAAATATTAACAGGATATTCATAAAATTAGATGTGGAATCATCTGCGACTGAAAGATAAACTTTAGTCACTATCTTCCATCGTTCAAGATAATCTCTTGTGGGGTACCCATGTTGTAAAGGGAAAAACACTCTCAAATGAATATTGAACGGAAATATTTTTCTGTGAATAGAAAAATCCACGATGAAAATTAAGTTATTTTTTGTGAATGTTCAACAGAAAACAACTACTTTCCCAGCTGAAACCACGCAGGGCATTGAACTACATCTGATATATATTCTGAAAAGACTCTCAAAAGAAAAAATCTGAAATTTAAAATTTGCTTTTTTACTCATGTTGATAAAAATTAAGTTATTTTTTGTGAATGTCTAACAGAAAACAACTACTTTCCCGGCTGAAATCACGCTGGGCATTGAACTACATCTGATAGATATTCTGAAAAGACTCTCAGAAGAAAAAAATCTAAAATTTAAAATTTGCTTTTTTATTAACATAGTTATTTGATTTTCTATTCCAGGCTCAATTAAAAACTCATATAGATGAATGAGGCATAGAAAAATGTTTTCCAAAAGAGAGTACTCACCAGAAATAATTTATAGCATCGATGCAAGAGAAGCATCGCATTAAATAGGCCTTCAATACATTTTTGTTGACGAAAATCTATTTCATGCTTCCACGATTATCAGGAAGCCCGAAAGAAATGGGCAACACATTTTTTAGAAGCAATCCCAAATTTAAACCTATCATGGTATATGATAGATTGATTTGCTTGAAAATATGAACAGGCTGTTCATAAAATCAGATGTGGAATCATATGCGACTGAAAGATAAACTTTAGTCACTATCTTCAATCGTTTTGTAGTACAAGAGCTGATGATATATTTTTCCGAATTATCTGAGCAATATGCAGACTCATGTAAAGAAGTGAAGGATTGATTGATTGAAGGAGTGTACCCTTGTTGAACATTCAAGGAAAAATACTCTGTTTGCCTAGTCTGATCAATATTCAATTAATTTACGTTTTATCGAGAGTAATATCATATGTGCTAGGGGTTTTATCGCAATTTTTTTGAAAATTTCACGATTAAATCCTCTAGCACGATGATATTTGGTGAGAATATTTCTCAAATAATATTTGAAATTGGATAAAATTATCAGAATTCATGTTATATTTGAATTTTCAACGGAAAATTACAAAAATTCTTCTCGTTCCAAGAATTGAAGGAATTGTGTGTCCGTTTCTAAATGCTTGACCCTTGACTAATAATGTGGCCATTCCATAGTTATCTTTGGTCAATCTATCTTTCCAACAATTAATTTGAGAATATCGAAATTCATTCAGCTATTTTTAGTTTCGTAAATAAAAATCTATTTTCTCAAAGAACTGCTGTGCTATTTGTTCATTTTTATTGCATACTTGGGAGTGTTTATCCACCCATACACTGAACACTGAAATATGTATGTCTCCATTTGTAACGAATACTCAAATTCCAGTTGAAGGGAAATTTCAATTGAATATTGATAGAAAGATTTTTTGTTAATTGAAAAATCCACGATTCAAATGAAGTTATTTTTTGTGGATGTCTAACAGAAAACAACTACTTTCCCGGCTATCAATATTCAATTGAGAATGTTTCCCTTTTCAACAAGAATTCCCCACAAGAGGTTATCTTGACGATGGAAGATAGTGACTAAAGTTTATCTTTCAGTCGCAGATGATTCCACATCTGATTTTATGAATATCCTGTTTATATTTTCAACAAATCAACTCAAATTCCAATTTTTATGATCCTAACTTGAAAAGTAACGAAACCCCTATAGAAATTTCCCACCCCCTATATCACCCCTTTAGGGGTTGAATTTTGGAAAACACTGAAATACGTATTTATGTATTCGTAACAAAGACCTATAATTCCGAACTCCACTTCAAAAACTAACGGTCTCCTATACAAACTTTCAACCTCACTAACCTAACCTAACCTTTAGTGTTGAATTTTAAAAAATCCTGAAATTTGTGATTTATATTTTAAAAGATAAGCCCAAATACCAATTTCCTTGACTTTCACACCTCTTTTTCCCTCCTCCCCTCTAAGGATGGAATAAGAATACGCTGAGGTTTATATGAAATACTTCATGATTCTCACATATCTAGTTTCTCCAAATACGAGAGTTTTCCTGAACCTGACGAAAAATCCACATTTTTGGAGCTATTAGGTTTCCTCATACGATAATAACCTGATAATACAAGAAAAAAATATATTCATCAACTTCAAATCGAGTCGCTTATTATTAAACATAAACATTATACTGAATATGAATTATGTGCTCACCTTTTTGCCTTTTCTCAAGTTATAATTTTGAAGGGTCATCGCCACAATCTGTTCTCCTCTGCTGGACATTTCAAAGTCACCGACGCCACTGATTTGAAATCCCTAATGAATATTTTGAACTGGAAATCGCGCGAGGCAGTAGAGGCAACGCCGCTGGACACACAGAGGCCGCTTCTAATATAGGCAATATACGTTGGGATTCATAGCGAGTGAAAGCATAATTGGCTGTACAACGCTTCAAAGGAGTATACAAATGTTTAAATATTGAGAATTTTACCCTCTAAGTGTGCTTCGACGAAAAATTATGGAATGATGTCATTGCACTGGAATATACTCTTCAGCCCATTCTGAAAAGTGCGGGTTCAAGAGCTAATTCGCTCATTTGGTGGGTTTCACAAGCTACCGTGTACAACTATATATATATATATATATATATATATATATATATATATATATATATATATATATATATACTGACAGGGTTACGGCATAAAACAGCTTTAGGAGAGTTCGGATGACCAGACGTAAGGTGAGGAAAGTGTGCCACTGCTGCCAACATATACTAGTTATTTAGGTTCTTATTGTATTCATCCTTGTTCATCTTGAATGTTCATCCTTGTTACTCTTCGAAATTTGAAAATAAGTTCTATAAAGCTGGCGATTTTGGCACACATCAGACGTCATCAAAATGGAGGTTTTGCGAGTTTATATATATATATATATATATATATATATATATATATATATATATATATATACCGGGTGTCCCAGTATACCTGTTCCAATGGATTATCTCAGCCATTTCGAAAGATAAAAATTTGAAAATTTCATGATCTCCAATTCGTTCAAGGAACCTTCAACTGAGAGAAACAAAAATTGAAAGTCACTTCCGGTTTATATATATATATATATATATATATATATATATATATATATATATATATATATGTTATACTTAGCTTTGTTAACAGCTTTTGTTATTGTATTGTTTTGATATATATGAAAGATAGTTGAAGGTTGCATATAATAAATAATTTCCAGTTTTGGTTTTACAACTTCACTCATTTTCTAATAATTCACTGCATATCAGCAAAAGGTTATGGGCCCAGATCATGAATAATTGTGTGGGATCCCTATTCAACACTGAGTGAAAGAAAAGAAGGAATAGTTCCAGAGGAAAGTTTAAAGGCACGTATCAAGTTTGAAATTGTGACTTTTCTTGTTGTCATTGTCACATTGGTTTTCACTTCCTGAGAAAACTGTGAGGAATAAAATGGACAAATTCAGAAGTCTCAATATTCAAAAGTTCGACGGCAACAACTTCCAGTTATGGAAATTCCAGATGGAAATTATCCTCAGAACAGAAGGTTTACTAGACTTAGTCAACGGAATAACCAAAAAACCCATGGAGATGGTTCAAGAAAGAGAAAGAAAAGAATGGGAAGATCTCAACGCCAGAGCCATGCTTCTCATATCTACTTTAATGGAATTCTCTCAACTCCAGAACATTATGTCATGTGGAACCTCTTCAGAAATGTGGATAAGAATCAAGCTTCATACATGAGCAAAGATCTTCAATAAGGTCATATTGAAACAACAGTTTTTCAATTACCAAATGTCAGCAACAGATACTATCGCGACAACACATAAGCAAAATAGAGTCGATGGCCCTAACATTAGCCGATGTGGAGAAAAAGTTTCAAACATTGATAAGATAGCAAAGTTTTGGGTAGTCTACCTCATAAATATGGATTTTTGTGACTGCCTGGGACTCTTATGATGAAAACAAGCAGACTTTTGATAATTTGACTGCAAGGCTTCTCAAAGAGGAACTTAGATTAAGTCAAGTAGAAGCAACATCAACTGCATTTGCTGCTGTAAAATTTCACCATAAACGGAACAGTCCAACTCGATAAAAAGCAATGTCAAGAACAAACAAAATGTTATTTGTTTTTACTGCAGAAAAAGAGGTCACGTAAAATCAGAATGCAGAAAGAGGATCAACAAATATCGTGAAAATAGTCAGAATGACAAACAGAACGACAGTTTCTCATTTCATCATGAAAGAAACCAAGCACTGAGTGCTGAAGAAAAGAATCTTGAAATTGATGGATGTGAAGATATTTGGTTAGCTGACAGTGCGGCTTCCAAGCACATGACGTCCCATAAAGAATGGTTCAGCGAGCTGAAACCACTTGATTCAAAAGTTGCAGTCCAGATTGCTGATAATTCATTTATTCATGCTGAGGGAATTGGCACCATAAGATTAACAGCTGTCGTTAATGATATCAGAGAACCACGCACATTGGAAAACACTTTGTTTGTACCACAATTGAAGAAAAACTTGTTTTCTGTGGGAGCAGTTACCAATAAAAACCTGAAAGTTGTTTTCGACAATACCAAGATTGAAGTTAAAAATACTGCAGGTTTAGTTGTCTCTGGAATCAAGCAAACTAATCAGTGTTACAAAATGCTGTTCGAAGTTCCTGAAATTCAGCAAAATAATTTACAAGCACAAACAAACACAGTTACACTCTGGCATGAACGATTAGGTCACATTAACTTCCGTTCACTCAAGGAAATGGCTGACAAGGGGCAAATCCCTGGGATCAAAATCAGTGGTGTAGATAGTTTCTTTTGCAGCACTTGTCAACATGGAAAACAAATAAGAAAACCTTTCAAAAGTAGTTTACATGTTTCTGAATGGAAACCTGGAGAGTACATCCATTCGGATGTTTGTGGAAAAATATCATCTACATCGCTTGGTGGTGCGAATTTCTTCGTTTTATTCAAAGATGAATGTACATCATATCGCTTCGTATATTTCGTTAAACATAAAAGTGACGTTTTTTCAAAATTCATTGAATTCCAACAAATGATCAAAAGGCAAACTGGAAATAATATCAAGATAGTCAGAAGTAACAACGGAACAGAATACGTCAATCATTCGTTCAAAGATCATTTCAAGAAAGAAGGAATCATTCATGAAACAAGTGCCCCATATACTCCTGAACAAAACAGTAAAGCAGAACGTGACCTTAGATCTATCGTCGAGAGTGCAAGATCTATGCTGACACAGAGTGGACTTCCAATGAATCTCTGGGCAGAAGCTACTAACATGGCAGTATATCTGTTGAATCGTCGTCCATGTAAACCAGATGATTCGAAAACTCCTTATGAAAGGTGGATAGGAAAACAACCTGATCTCAGACATTTAAGAACATTTGGATCAGAAGCCTTCGTTCTTGTTCCAAAACATCAAAGGCACATAGTTTGACAGAAAATCAACGGCAATATCTAGTTGGATATGATGGATACAGTCCAACTACAGAGTATATAAGACAAATTCAAGAAAAGTCAGTGTAGCGAGAGACGCAATTTCAATGAAGGTGTCTTTATGAAACAGTCTCCAGTTCCCAATTATATGTCATTCAAATAGATAATACGCTCGAAATGAAAATTATGATTGTGTCCAAATCAACAAAGATGAATGTGAAGTGAGTGAAAATGAAGTTCTTGATCAATTGGCACCAGACAGCGATTTCAAACAATCATTCGCGATCAACATAAGTTGAGGAATCGTGATCTACTTCAATCCACCACAGCGTATGATGAGGTATGTTGTGCTGCCACTATTGATGAACCTCAGACATACGAGGAAGCCATTAAGTGTGATTATAAAGAAAATTGGCAGGAAGCGATGGAAGACGAGATGAAGTCTCTTATTGAAAATCATACATGGAAATTAGAAACATTGCCTTCTGATCCCCAAGCAATAGGTTGCAAATGGCTCTACAAAGTTAAATTGAAAGTAGATGGAAAAATTGATAGATTTAAGGCACGGCTTTACGCAAAAGGGTACTCTCAGGAACCTGGCATAGATTTCACGGATACTTTTTCGCCCGTAATCAGGTTTGAATCTGTTCCAGTACTTTTGGCAATAGCAGCTGTCAAAAATTTGGAGATCCGTCAGTTGGACATCAAAACAGCTTTTCTGAATGGAAGTTTGTCTGAGAGAATTTACATGAAACAACCAGAGGGTTTCGATAATGGAAATTCTAAATTGGTTTGCGAACTACAGAAAAGTATATACGGACTCAAGCAGTCACCCCGTTGCTGGAATATGAAATTTACCGAAATTCTCTCCGAATTTGAGTTCAAGCAGTTAGAAGCCGACAAATGTGTGTTTCATGCAAGATTTAGTGATGAAGATATGTTTCTGGCTCTGTATGTCGATGATGGACTTGTATTGTGCAAATCTGTGAAGTTAATAGAACTCTTCTTGGAAGAATTGGCTTCAAAATTCGAAATAACAACTTCAAATGGAGAATATTATGTTGGAATCGAGATAAAACGAGACAGGGATGAACAAAGCATATTTCTTAGTCAAAGTGGGTACATAGAAAGAATATTAAACAAGTTCAATATGAAGGAATGTCATCCGAATGCAATTCCTGCTGATCCCAATTCTCTACTATATTCAGAAGAAATAAACATAGAATGTAATGCACCTTATAGAGAAGCCGTTGGTTGTTTAATGTTCTTAGCAGTAGTATCACGTCCAGACATCATGTTTGCTGTCAGTCAAGCTAGTCGTTTCCTTTCTAATCCAAAAGGGAGCATTGAGTGCTGTTAAAAGAATACTCAGATACCTAAAAGGTACTCAGACTTTGACTAATGTATTGATGCGGAAGAAGTCAACTTGATTGCTTACTCAGATGCTGACTTCGCCGAGATTTAACTACCAGAAGATCGACAACTGGATATTTGAGTATTATAGCTGAGCTCCCAGAACCTGGTCATCACATCTACAGAAATGTGTTTCACGATCAACTACTGAATCTGAATATATAGCGCATCAGATGCAGCACAAGAGATAAGTTGTTACGTATATTTTGCAAGAGCTTGGTATCGATATTTTGGAGCCCACAAACTATTTATGGATAATCAGAGTGCCATTCGCTTAGTCAAGAATACAGAGTATCATAAACGACTAAGCATATCGACGTGAAATATCACTATATACGAGAACGTGCAGAGGATAATACCCTTATTGTTTGTTATGTTGCATCAGAAGATCAACTTGCTGATATTCTGACAAAGGCCTTACCGAAAGAGAAATTCGTCAAGAATAGGACTTCTCTGTTTATATTTCAAAATACAGTTTACAAAGAGGGGAAGTGTTATACTTAGCTTTGTTAACAGCTTTTGTTATTGTATTGTTTTGATATATATGAAAGATAGTTGAAGGTTGTATATAATAAATAATTTCCAGTTTTGGTTTTACATCTTCACTCATTTTCTAATAATTCACTGCATATCTGCAAAAATATATAATAACCTTGGGCTCTAGTCACATAACTCGTCGCCATATTGGAGCTGCCATCTTGAATTTATGAATTTTGTCAAAAAATTCGTGATCTCTGTCCCCGAAAACCCCCACATACCAATTTTGAATAGAATCGAACCATAATCACTAAACTCGTCCGCCATTTTGTTTTTTCTCTAGCAAAAATTCCATAATGCATTGTCACCGGAATTATGAATACCTGCCAAAGAAACCCGCACCAGATACATGAGAAAATGGCTCTAAGCTAATTTCGAAAAAAATTTGGGAAATTATGGTACAGGTGCAAGTTTAAATTAGTTTCTATGTCTAGTTTCGGTGATATGAATTTTTGAAAATCATAAAAATGGCTGTTTTACTAAAACATAGTAAGGTTCACTTACCCAGAAGTATTACTTTTTAGATGATTAGTAACTAACTTTAGAGTACCGTCCAGAGCCACACGCAACACAGATCTATTTACAATACCATTTCACCATTTCATAGCACAAACTATGGCCTCAATAATTCACTAACTCGATTAATGAGACTAAGTAATGAACATCTCGGTTTGAATAATTTTATTGTGTCTCAAAACAAATTCAAAAATGCTCTCAAAAGATCTCACTAAACAGTACAATATCATATACCAATGTTACCAATCATAAATTCAAAAATTCCATAACTGATGTACTTTGTGTTTATATGTATTTTATCTTACTTTTAATGAGTTTAAATGTATTCTAATGTATTTTACTTATACCAATATATTTTAATCAATGAATCTATTGTAAAATGGGGTTATCCCTACATAATAAATAAATAATAACATTGCTGGTTTAAAGGAAGTCAAATGACAGATCAATCAGTCGGTCGTTAAGACAAAAGAAGCCGCCTATTATACAGGGTGGGTCAAAAATAGCGACAATTTAGCATATTTCGCCAATCTTTATCAATGGTGCCATTAGTGGAACTGAGCATTTTACATTAAAAATATCTTTATTGGGAGTATTTTCTTATGACAAGAATATTTTCTTTGAATGTTTTAACATTCTTCCAAAACACTAATTATTTAAAAAAAATATTGTTTTTTATACTTCATGTTTTTAACATTAGTCACTTAAAACAGCCTTTTTGAGACAATGAATCCGCTTTAAAGCCAAAACTACTTGTGGAAGACTTATAGTAATTGCTTAATATGATTAGCTTCAACAAGCTACAATCACATTTTACAAATATAAGTTGAAATAGGTTTTGCACCTAATTTATATGTTTGTTAATTATTTTTGGATGGACCTGTCAATTTGAATCATATTTTTCAGTTATACTTTAAAGTACATTACCCTACACTCGTGTAAGTTTCATTAATTTCCTTTGTCTGGTTTTTGAAATATAAATATTAAAAATTGATTTTCTATAGAAAATATTTTCCAATCTTATTTCTTAAAGAAATAAAATATGAACTTGCGGCGCAAAAAAATTGCGCCGTTAAAAACCGTGTGATTATTAACGGCGTGGCTATTGACAAGTTTGTAAGCGGTTTTCCACCTGGTTTACGAAAATTCGGTGTCCAGATCCATATAAGTCGTATTTCACGCTTCGTGATGATTCCACGAATATCTATAAATAGGAATTATGAACTCTCCCTGCAGAAGCTTTAATTAGCTTATTAACCGCGCAGAACAATTTGTTTTCGTAAGGGGCCCTGCAAAATTAACTTAAAACCCCTTAACCTTTTCAGGACCGAAAACGAACGAACACGCAAAAATATTTCGTGTCCGTGAGACCGAAAGCGGACTTAAACGCACGGCAAGAAATCCATGTAAGGACCAAAAACGATCGAACACGCGGGTTGCTTTGTATTGAGCACCTGTATTCTGACCACACCCCTCACTAAAAACTGATTGGTTCGGCTCTTGCTCGCCACTTTTGGCGAAGGTGTGCAGAACATGACAGCTAAGCATACTGTTCTAATAGAATTAAGTACTTTTAATCAAAAATTGAGTTACAAGTGCGTTGATCAAGAATAGTTTGAAGTGCAGAAGTGTTTATGCATGTTTACGTGTATGTTACCCGCATTTTTCAAACGAAAGTTGCAATTATTCTCTACAGTGGCGAGAAAATATATATCAGAAGAAGAAATGTACGAGCTATTGAATAATAGTGAATAATTTGAGGCTTATTGAGAGACATTTTCCAGCGATGTTTCCTCGGAAACCGGAGAATAATAAGATAGTTCTGAAAAGGTGTGTTGTTTGCGCGAAGCAAAATAAGAGGAAGGAAACATCATACACTTGTGTACCATGTAACGTCCCACTTTGTGTCATTGGGTGTTTTGAGAGGTCCTACCATTCAGTTGTAAAATTCTAATGTATAGTTCATGAACATTCTTTGTACTACTTATTAGAATGAACTCTGATTTTTCTTACCAAAAAGTTTTATATGTTTTTAAGTGTAATATCACAAAATTTAAAATAAAATGAATAAAATAAATTTTGTTTTCTCTGTAATTAGAAAAAATAGGTTGTCATGAAGAAATCTGTATAATGTCTTCAATAAACACTCCACGTCTCTGACGTTCGACTGAAGCCGGACAAATACGCACACGCTTCCCGCGTCGGCCCTGTAAGCACCGCCGGCTGAATACGGCGCGGTCCTGAAAGGGTTAATGCTGTAAACCGCATACCAACATGTTCATAGCCACGCCATTAATAGTCACACGGTTTATGGTCATGTTGTTTTTAACGGCGCAATTTTTTGCGCCGCAAGATCATATTTTATTTTATTAAGAAATAAGATTGGAAAATATTCTCTATAAAAATCTAATTTTAATATTTATATTTCAAAAACCAGTCATAGGAAATTAATGAAACATACACGAGTGTAATTTACTTCAGAGTATAACTAAAAAAAAATTAAAAATTAAAGACAAGGTTTTATTTAAGCCGGTACTAAAACGTATTAAATAATTTTAAGTAACGCTGACAATGATTTAATTATTTTTGTTGAATTATTTGGTTTTAAAACCTTCGCGCAAGTGTTCATAAAAGTAGGTACCAACAATTTCATTGGACAATGATTGGTTGGTAAGTAACAACTTGTCGAAGTATTGATTTTATTGCAATTCGCGCGACAAGCTTTTTGAAACCAAATAATTCAACACAAAATAATTAAATCATTGTCAGCGATGACTTAAACTTATTTTATACGTTTTAGTACACGGCTTAAATAGACGCTTGTCTTTAAAAAGGTTTTTATTAGTTATTTTATTTTTGCTTTTTAGTTAGTTCGCTTTAATCTGTTCATTTCTAATAGAGCATCGTATAACAAGGTTTCTTCCCTGTGAGTTTTGAGCTGAAAGAAATCATGATCTCCGACTCCAAAAACTACCACACACCAATTTTCAATAGAATCTGACCATAATCAAAAAAACTCGTCCGCCATCCTGAAGTCGTCATCTTGATTTATAGATTTTGACAAAAATTCATTATTTCCGAACCTGAAAAACCCCCACATACCAATTTTGACATGAAATATGACCATAATTAGAAAACTCGCCCCTCCATCTTGGAGCTATTTGATTCCATGAATTTTGACGAAAATTCATATTTTTCGACCTCAAAACCCCCACATACCAATTTTGAATCGAATCGGACCATAATTACAAAACTAGCCTCATCTTGAATTTGTGAAAATTCATAATCTCCGACTCTGAAACCCCCACAAACCAATTTTGAATAGAATGGGACCATAATCATAGAGATCGTCCGCCATCTTGTTTTTTTCACTAAGTGCGATTTACACGTCCAATAAAATTGATCAATAAATTGAACAATAAAATTGACCAATATGGGTTATATTTACACCTGACAATTTATTGGTCAATTTTGGCAACTGTTTTAACCAGGACCATACCAACATGCTGACAAGAAATGGTTCAACTATAGGAAAAGTTCCGAATATTATTCAATAGCTTATTGATTTGACTCTGATTCATTCTTAAATATCGTTTAATTGATTAGAATCTGAACTCAGGAATTTTTCGTGAACTGATGTCAAGTTTCCTTTCCTCTTTTCTCAATCCAAGCTATAATCCTCCATCTTGTACATCTCTGTCTTTATATTCACCAATGCACATTGATACGAATGTAATGCAACGTAAATTATCTTTTTTTCGCACAAACATTTTTCTCGCCGTTAGGGTAGGGTAGGTATGTGAAATCGCGTAAATAATAACATATATCCTGAAAATATCTGTTCTAGCAGGCATCCAATTCATGGCCGAAAGTTACTGCAAATTGTCACTAAAAATTGATGAAAAATTAGAACCCCATTCTAAACTCATCAATTTATTGGTCAAGTTCAAATTGACGACAATTTTCTGTTTACACCTATCAATAAAATTCAAGGTCACAAAATTGATCAATTTATTGGATCGTGAAATTCGCACTGACAAAAATTCCATAAGGCCAGAATTATGAACAACTGCTAACAGGGTAATCAGATGACTGGGAGTGAGACAAAATTCACTTCAAGATTTATACTAAACATGCATAGATACATACATACAAAATGTGAAGTTAAATAAAAGCTTGTGAAAAAGGATGCAAATATAGAGAAAACCTCGTAAGATAAACGTAATATTTTTTGTGTTTTTAAGCTGTTTGCTCTTCAGTTTTTATGATTATCATGGTACGGGATGTAGGTGGAAGAACAAATGAGACATCGATTAATGAGGTCTAACGTGAGAATGGAGAGAGAAAAAGTTTAAGAAAATAGAGAAAATAGTGTTGCCAGAATACTGGTCCTCTGATATAGCATCTGTCTTAAAAAGTATTTTGAAAGGGGAAACCACATATATAACAGTCCTGGACAGGGACCAACACGGCAATGTCGGAAAATCGAAATAGTAAAAAGTTTTATTACATTTTTTAAATGATAAACTTGCACAACTTGTATGCCATTTTTATTTTAACAAAGTAAATTACTAACCTTAATTATAAACCAGGAGGCATACTGATTTTTAATATGACTAACCCACAACTCAGATGCCATATTACATATCAACAATTCAGGAGACAAACTTAATATCTCAACAAATTTTGTGATGATTAAAATCACGAATGTTATTCCATATCTGTTCAAAATTTTGCAATGTAAACAGTACTTGGGCATACGCAATCTGTATGCCATCTTTTTAAACAAAAGTCATCTTTTAAACAAAAGCCAGCTTTTTTCAAACAAAAGGCATACTGAGTAAAATGGTACCTCAAAATCTGTCACTATCCCACGTTCTATAATCTAGTAGATGATAATATGATATTACAAATAAGAATCATGAGGAGGAAATTGATATGGTAAATTGTAGTTCCCATGGAAAATGTTTTCATTACATCATTAGAAATTCCATACAAGTGGACGATACAAAATTACTTTTATTTTTTAATGGAAAAATATTAAATTAGTTTTATCATGTGACAAAATGTTGTTTCGATGCTAAATCCATCCCGTTTTCAACACCTAAACATGTGCACCCATGTGTGACCATCCACCACTATAAATTGAGAATTGCGATCCCAGAGATAGGTCAAGTATAAATCAAGTAGACATAATCTGGCATATGAAAAAAAATGCGAGCAATGCAACATTAAATTCACAGTACAATTTCTCTGATTGACAGATCAAAAATCATTTTGTGAACAACTCATCAAGGAATATAAATTTATAAATTATAAAATATAATGGAATTTATGTATAAAATTAGAAGAGCCATTTTCATCCGATATTTTTTTATATTGACCATTACCAATAACCAGAAGATTATATAGTTCTCATACATTTAATTGTTGATTTGATTTTCAGCAAATTACCACCACGCTGGCCAGGTCCCCCGCTCGCATGGATCATCCCAGATTCAGAGGCAGAGGTTTTGGCCCAGGAGGCCCTCCACCACCATTTGGGGGTAGGGAGGACCACCTATGTTTAGAGGTGGACCCCCAAGAAACCCACCCCAGGTTTCAGTGGCCTCCAAATTTGGAGGTCCCAATTTGGGGGAGGTCCTCCAGGTACTCATGGTTCAGGACCCCCCCTCTAATGGGCTTGGAGCCGACCTCCTCCAAGAGGTCCCCCGGGACATAGTGGTCCACCAGGCGCTCATAATGGACCTCCAGGTGTTCATAATGGACCACCAGGGACTCATAATGGACCACCAGGGACTCATAATGCACCACCAGGGACTCATAACGGACCACCACCAGGTCTTAGTGTGCCACACCTGGTAGTCTTAGTGGGCCACCACCTGGTAGTCTTAGTGGGCCACCACCTGGAAATCTTAGTGGGCCCCCACCTGGTAACCTTAGGGGGCCTCCACCTGGTAACCTTAGTGGGCCGCCACCTGGTAACCTTTAGTGGGCCACCACCAGAGTCAGGAGTACCACCACCTGTAGGTTCTGGAGGACCTAGTAGTACTTCTTCAGGACAATCAGGACCATCTGCTGGAGCTAATGGAACATCTCAAGGACAAAGCAGTTTGCCTGGAGGGACAGGTGGAGCTGGGGGGCAGGAGGACAAACCGGATCAGGAGGACCAAATGGATCTGGGGGTACAGTAGCATCTGGTGAGTCTATTTTTTATTCATTATATGATTGGCTATTCCATAGAGATAAAATAAATGCAATGGGACTCCATACATACTTTTCACTCTTGCTATTGATATTATAAATAGATTCAGAAATAAATTGCAGACTATAGGGTTTCAAATGTTGGAACGAATACTGCAGTGGACCAACATAAAATTACCAGATATGCTATGGATAAACAATATTCAATAGACCACTGTAGAATGTTTCCTTCCTACTGTTTTGCCTCTAGCGATACAGATTCAGTCATCTCTTTTCACCCAACAATAGCACAATTCCCCGTTGCAGCTTTCAGTCTCAGTCGCAATCACAATATTCAAAGTTGCGAATGTAAGGTGAAGCCCATAACGATTGAAAAGAGATGGAGAGGCTGAATGCGACATCATTAGAGGCAAAACAATAGGAAGGAAACACATTCTACAGTGGTCTAGTTGAATACTTGATTATTTATCCATCGCATATATCAGTTATATTTTCTGCTGGTTCCACTGGCTTGAGTACATTTCTTTCTAACCTCCCACTGTAAAATCCTATAGTCCTTGATTTTATTTCTGAATCTGTAAAGTAAGTAGCTTTATTAAATACAAATATCAAGACCTTATGAATAGTTATATAGATAAATAGATAAAAATCACTTGAAAGTAATTTACATTGTATGTGACTAAAGATAAATTCGGCTTAATTGTTCAATGGTCGGAGATCCGCAAATTATCGTCGACGCTAGGTGAAAGGTAAATTGGATCTTGATGATCATCTGACTTTCCTAAATACACTAACACAGTTGCGACCTACGCTTTTCGTAGCTCATTTGGGAGAGCACTTGACTGGTAATCATGAGGTCATGGCTTCGATCCCTGCCCGAGGATATCTCTTTCTAGAAATAAAAAATTCTTGTCTGCACGCCGCCAACTCTCTTTTACATTATATATCACAGACACAAATTTCCCTTTTTAATAATCCTAATACACAAAAAAAAAACTTAATTATATAATAATTGTGATTTTAATGACAGTTGGTATCTGCTGCTAGTAAAAAGTAACAGAAGACAATAAAAAAGCCCATTTGAGTTATAAATAAATACATACATACATACTGATGGTAAATGCTCCCTTATATTGTTATGTAATCTGACTCAAATCAAAAGGAAGAAGTATAACAATCAGCAGTACTTACTTGGGTTTCACTCTTAATATAACTTTAAAAATTAATAATTAATATAGTTTAACTTTGAATTCAACAAAATGTTAAAAATACAATGGGGTTCTATTTGTCGGTGGAAGGAAAACTCAGATAGTATCTGATTGACACGAAATTAATGAATGGAGCATACACAATAAACTAAATTATTAATTCCCATGGATGGTAATTCTCGGTAATTTACAGTGATTTTTATTTTTGTGTACATCTTAGAGAAAACTTTTCAAATAAAAGTTTTGAAACTCATGAAGTTCTATCAAAAGACCTATAGTTTGCCGATATTAGAAAAAAAATGAAAGATTGAGATTTTTTAAATCTTTCAACATCCGCCATTTTGAACTTTCGCCCATTTTGAACTTATTTTGTGCCAATATTATATATATATATATATATATATATATATATATATATATATATATATATATATATACAGGGTGTCCCTGACTCTCTTTTCCTCTCTCGAATGTATAGATGGGGTCAAAATATCACCAGTATTTCCCATATAACTTTTGTTCCTAAAAAGCCTTCAACCAAATTACGGCCCCTCAAAGTTACAAAATGAATCTGAATTTTGGTGATTGACTAAACAAATGAATTCCTTCGATGAGCTTTCATGCAGGAGTCAGTTGTTTTGTACAAAGTCGGAACGGACTACACCCGATGGTCCACACCCCAAAAACTTTTAAATTACGGGGATTTGTCAATATGTTTTAACAAAACATGGTTACCTGACAATTTCCTGAATAAAAGTACTTGTGGGGAAAAATCGATCGGAGCAACGATTTTGAAAAAAATGCATTTTTGTTCTAATTTACATCAAACCCGACGCCCACCATTATTTGAAATGAAAAATGTTCACAGTAGAAATACTAATGCTAACGTTAATTCAACAACATTTATAACAGGGATAATACAAAATATGCTAAAATAAAGTCGTGAACAAAAAGTACAGTACCTAGTTGAAAGTTTCATTCACAATGTAGATATTTTGTCAAATGAAATATCAAGTTATGTAGATTCGTGGTGTTTGTGAATAACAAGTTTCCCTCCACTATGAAATATCAAATTCAGGAATTCAGTCCATATTTTGTATGTAATGCGGAATAAGCACGCTTCGTGTTGTGTTATCTGAATTCATGAAACCAACATTTGATGTTGCAAATTCGTATTCACAGCTCAAATGTTGAGGAGTTTCACTGATAAGTATAATTTCATGGGGGGAAAATCTTTAACCCAAGATACATTTAGCTGAAAAAACGCACTTTGGGAAGACATAACTAATAAAAGTTTCATATTGAAAGTATATGGAGATTAAACAAAGTTCAATTCCTCAAAAAACTCTTCCAAGGTTATTGTTGTGAGATTTTGTATTTCATGCTTTTTTCTTATGATATCTATCGCTAATTTTATGCCTATGCTTGTATATAAAAGAAACTATGTCCAGAGAGATGATTATATGATTTTTTTGAAACTGTGATATTGCGAACAAATCTACAAAATCCCAAGAGTTTTTAACATAGTAATCATTTTTCTGATAAAAATTCTAAAAATCCAGTGTGTTTATGAAGCAAAAAACATGAAAGATAAACCATTCCTGATAACAATCTAAATGACACACCTACACCAACATTCCTACAATGCAAAAGCAAAATATACATAGAATATTTTTAAGTGACAACCCATCATAAATATTTCAATATTGTGTTAAGTAACATGTCATGTTTCAAACTTAATTAGTTTAGTGTTTTAACCTGAAGATGACAAAACTGTCAAAACAATGTTAAGAAGAATTATACAAAATTGACTGAATCAGAATCAGGTAGTATGTCTATTGAAATCTATTTTAAAGGCTTATTTTATGCATTTTAGTGTAGTGTCATTTTTTGACACAACTGTCTTTCAGGACAGCATGGCCAACTTCCTACTAATGTATACTTATGATTTATGATAACTAGGGTGAGGCATTTTCATATCACACATTTCAGTAGCTACATTGCCACTATTTCCTGAGAAATATTGAGCAATCACGCAACTATCTACCGAGGTAGATTGTTTGATTCAACCTTTTACAAACTCTTTCCCACATTAAAAAAAAATACGAATTTGTCCGTTTGTGAATATTTATAACAATAAACTTGAAATCAGTCAGCAATCTGCAAAGTGATCTAATTAATGCTCGAGCTTGCAAAAATCAATGAATAGTGAAAAACATGCAATACATATTTCAATAATTTTACATCACTCTACACAATTTTAACATTTTCAGTTTTTTTTTTGAACTCTTTCTATAGGAATAGACTTATGTAAATTGTCTTGGGAATTTAGGGCATACATTTTATGCAGCTCTGTAATTGATATATTCTGATTCTGTTGGGATATCTCAATATTAAATGATTGTGATTAATAAGTGAATATTCAACAAATCCTATCGAGATAATTTATGAAGCAATTATAATATATTTTGTTTTTGTTCCTCAGTCGATATACTATATTCTATTCCTAGGGTAACAGGAGTTTCAAGTATGCCTAGTGGAAGTCAAGGAAATGGTAACAGTTCAGGAGGACAAGGGCCACAAGCAGGATCTGGGGCAATCACATTCGCACCTCCAAGCTTATTAACAGGGCCAATTAGCTAGTCAGCCAGGAGGACCACCTCCAGGACAATTTCACTCAACTTCAGCCTCTGGGTAAAACATAGTTATATTTTTTATGCTTTTTTCACTTAGAAGTATCATTTAAAAAAATTTTCAGGGTGATGAGCTTTTAGAAAACCTATTTTTTTATGCAAAACCCAATTTATGTCTGGGTATAGAAGTTCAGTGTTTTTGAATTATGGAAGTTATAATATATCCATTCATTATTTCCCAATTAACCAATTGTGTATTGAAATCAAATTAATGAATATTTTAGAAGGAATATGAATTTGTAATACACTCACAGAGGTTTGATATGTAAAATTTGAGATATATTTTTTCAAGTTTTCTACTACCCTTTAAAAGAGAAAAGTTTTTTTACATAACTCGAATATTTAATGTAGTATTGCCTCCCCCTCACAAATATATAGTTTTTTTGTTTATACTCTGTAAAAGGGGGCTGAATTTAAATAACTGGTAGCTCTCCTTCTGCTACCATTGTATGTCAGTAACTACCCCAATCTGCTCTTTTAGCAAAGAGACATACAGTTGTTTATAAGTGATGTGGTTTTCTTTGAGAGAGTTCATAACATCCTTTCCAGGTCGATCCCCTAGCTTTTGCTATCTGACCAGGTAAAATGATTAGCACTCCCCCAGACATTTCTGGTTATGTGTTGCTGGTTCATTTTATAGTCACTACTGTATGTTTGCAGTTGCAGGCCTACCAAACACTTTCATTAGGCTCAAGTCGAGCCCCTTTTTTGAGCATAGAAGCACCAAAAAATCAGCTGGCAGTTATCAAAATTTGCTACTTATTCCTATTCTCTGATTTCCAACACACTTTTTTTCCCCCAGTAATAACCCCTACATTGACCACCTTTGGAACATTGTACAACAGTGAATCGGGGCAGGACTTGAAAATTTAATATTTAAATTCAATAAAAGTCTTTGCTGTGATTGGAAAATCAAAACATACCCCAGCTGTAATATAAATAATAAATACATACAAATAGAACATTTGATCAGCCATATTATAATGATGACCATGAAAGCTACCAAACCCTGAAATATTGAGATATTGTACCTAAAAAAATTTACTATTATAACTGGATCTGTTTTGACTGTACTTCTAGTGTTACTGAAATGTATAAAAGACATACATTCAAACCACACATACCTTTAATGTTAGGTGCAAGACCTACAAATAATGTAAAATATGAACCTGATATTGTCTGAAAATTAAATAATTATTTCATAAATTTTATATGAAAACTACTGTTTTCCATTTTATATTTTTATATTTCCGCCTTTATTATACTCAATTTATTTGGGAAAATTTTTTGCACAAGACTTCTATTCAAAATATCTTTCATGAATGAAATTTTGTATTTAATAACTAACTCATTACAGGGCTTGGAGGAAAACCCCCTGAAGTAGGGTAGAAAAAAAAACGGCTAAAGGGGTCTTATTTTTTATAATGCCTCCAGAGAAACGACTGACTAAACCAGATGGACCTAATGTAAAAAATAATCTCGAGGATCAGGTAGAGGCTATGGCTCAGGCTGCAACAGGTGGCATAGTTCAAAATACATCCACAGCTGTCGTTTCCTTCGCAGTTTTAAAATAAAAAAAAACAAAAAGGGAATTATCAATAGCAAATTTTAAAAGAAACTTTCATGTGTTTGGGCATATAATAATAAACTTCATAAACATTTCCTTGCCTAAAGGACTGTTCCCTGACCAGTACAAAGATATACAGCCACCGCATACCAAAAATAACAGAAACCAATGATGCAAAGTTATTTTCGCCCAAGTACAGTTTTCTTGATCCTTGAAAAAGTAATTGGCATCTGCAGTACACAAACTAGTTACCAAGTGCGTGAAAACAGCCGCTATAAACTCATAGTCATAGAGTGGAAAAAATATTGATAAGAAAGAATATATTGTTGCAGTATTTATAGATTTCAAAAGTGCCTTTGAAACAACAGAAAAACTTAAATTAATAAACTGGAGTACTATGGTGTAAATGGAAAAGCTTTTAAAACTGCTAGATAGCTATCTTGAGTATAGGGAGCCAAATCTAACTAAAATCTGTGACATAATGTCGGATCAAATTATAAACGAGAGGCAGTGTTTTGGCAACATATTAATTTATTTGCAGATGATACTCTTGTAGAAAAGGGAAACATTCTCATTGAATATTGAATAGAAAGATTTTATGTGAATTGAAATATCTACGATAAAATGAAGTTATTTTTGTGAATGTCTACCAGAAAACAACTACTTCCCCGGTTAAAGCTACATCTACATCTGATATTTCAGAATATCTATCAGATGTATCTTATACCAAATATCAGTTCAATTGGTCAAACGGTTTGGCACTTATCGTGAAGATTACAGACACACACCTGACAGTCAGACAGTAGACTTCTCTCAAAACAGATATTTCCGTCAATTTTCTGTTTTTTTCGCACAATTACATTACAAGTAAAATAAAAAATATTTTCATAAGAACTTGGAGACAGCTTATTTCATAGAAAGTCATAATAAATAATACATTGTTTTGAACCAATTATTTATTAATGTCCAGGCTATCGTCAAATTCATTCAAGATGTGAACAAATTTTAACTACCGATTCCAATAATTGGAGAGAAAAATATGATAGGTGAGATTAAGTTCAAATCAATTCTTAATTTGAACAACTTTATGTTGCTTACATTTTCATGTCTCACGGATTGAATGAATTATAATTTTCTATGTTTTATGCATTTACATATGATTAATGAAATTACTCGAGGTATGTATAATGAAAAACTTTTCCATTTGGGTCCAACTATATGCTTATCAGAAAATGTGAAAAATATGTTAAAAATATAGGTTTCGACTACACTAAAGGGCAAATATATTACCCATTCTGATTCAATCAGCAAGTTTACAGTTGGCTATGGGAAAAATACTGTCTGTTACTAAGGATCTTTAATCACAGAATTATTTCCAGACATTGGATGTAATTTTATTCTAAACAAAACAATTAAGGTCTTAGATTGATTATTAGAGATTATATTCTCATAATAAATGTTCTCGTGGATTCAGTAATTAAACTGCAATGTTCCCAACATTGAAAAGAGTCAGCTGACAATATTAATTCGGATATGTTGTAAGAAATTAGCATTATGCCATTATTGCACATAGAGCCTATGCCCTCATAATTTTATATTAGAACTTGTCACATGAATACTATTAAAATTGGCAATAATCCAAAACTGGCATTTCCAGCAATTAAAAAAAAAGGATCATTAATATTTTTGAATGTTGAATCTATTTCTGTTACAAAACATTGCCAGCATTCTGGAAATAACCGCTTCAGGCATTTGACATGTATTCTCATTTGCTCTAGATGCACTCTCATATCAGCAACTCATTCCAGAAATACTTGGCTTTGCTGCTGTTCATTTTATTTCAGTTATTGATTTATATACCGCGGTGACACAGTGATATCAAGCCACCCCTGTAACTTCTTCATTCGTGAACGGATTTTCTGAAATTCGGTACAGTTATATAAATTTATTCGAACAGGAAATGTCGCATATGAAAAAATAGAAAGAACCAAAACTGCATTAACTGAAGGAACTGGAAAATGACTGTCCTCTTTGAAAGCGTGAAGATCCTCATATCTCGCATAGAGAAATATCTAAGCAAACTGACATAAGCCGGACTGTCATACAAAGAATTTTTGAAAAAGAATAAGTTTCATCCCGTACCGTTTTCAAAGCTACATCAAGAGTTATCAGATGATTTTGTGAGAAAAGGGTAATATTTTGTGAATGGCCCAGCAACAGTTGCTACAAGACAGATATTTTTTAATTATGTTTTATTTTCTCCGATGAAGCAACATTTCATAAAATACAAAATAGACATAATTTCCATTATTATCACAGATAACCCCATTTCTTTTCGAACCACCAGTCAGGACAAAGTGGTCCTAAATGTGTATGGGGTGGCATAATTGAAATTCCACATTTCATTGAGGGAAGAGTTAATGGCTTGATTTACCCTGACTTTGAAAACCAGTTGATGACAATTGAGTTAATATCATTTACCCATTGGAATCAAACGAAGAATGTGGTATTCACACGACGGAGCACCTGTTCCACCACACTGTTTCTGTTATTAATTATTTAGACACCGCATTTCCCAGAAGATGGATAGGTAGAGGAGGTCCTTTCAAGTGGGCCACCTCGTCGATTTGACAAAAGTGGATTTTTTATGTAAGATACGTTGAAGATCAAGTTTATAGAACACTCCATCTGGCTAAAGGAGGATACGAAACTAGAATAAGGACGTATTCCAAAATATTCCAGTCAGCAGTCAGCGAGTTAATGAAGAATTTCAAAACCGAATACATTATTGTTTGAAGCAGCCGGTGGTCACTTTGAGCAGCGTTGCGAATTTCTAATTTTTCTATCGTTTCAATTATTTACCTCATAAAAAAATAACAAAAGTTTTTGCCGTTTACCAGCCGTCATCCCTTATGAACGCAAGCAGCCCTGTGAAGTCGGAACTTAAGCGAGCCAAGGATTAACGAGGTCTTACGTTTTAACGTGCGATTCCTAGCACTTTCTCTCTCAGAAAAAGATTCCTGGTGTCATAGGCTTTGAACTCAATAATGACTGGCAGATAGAATGATTGAAAAAGCGATGCTTCTAACAACACGGCTACTGTCCCAAAATACTTCAACGAAAACATACTTCCAGACTTTTCCTAACCGATTTTCAGTTTTAAGTTTGATATCAAATTATGTTAAATTCCACAACAGTAAATAAAGTGTCAAAACTAGCTGGCATTACGTAAATAGAAAGAGAATTTTGACAAATTGAAAATCGAATTGCAAATTTCACAAAAATCTGTCAATTTCAGGGCTAAGCCGCTATCAACAAAAATTGAAGGAATAAAGTAGTTTTTCAAAATGGTGATTACAACATACTGGGTGTTTCTATTTAAAATCAAGTTTTGATATTCGAAGTTTGTCAAGCACGCCTCTGTATAAATGTCCTGTTTGAGAAATGTAATTTTTCAGTCCATACCGACATTTCAGACTTCACTTGGTAAGTATGTCTCAAATAATTCTGCTTAAATTTCATCCATAAATTTTGTATGATGGCATTTGTGGTGGTCTGTTTTTCCGAAGATTTTCTTACTTTCTGCTAGCAATAACTTGACAACACCGCAAAACTCGAAAAAGGGAATACCTCCTCATGTAAAACATTTCGCTCAGTTCAACGGCAAACAAAATTACAGGGGGTCCATTGAAAACATGATTTGTATTGCCCCGTTTCGAAGGAACACTTTGTATATTCCACAATATTTTTAAAATAAACAACAAAGTGAACCATTAACTTTATCTGAACATTTCATCATACCCTCATTATAGGCGAGATACCGTACTTCCTCACACTAATACCCGGTATGTTGTTGACGGTACTGTAAAGAATATATAGAATGCTGCAAAACTTATGTAGTTCCATATTTTGCTACAACATTCTCAGAAATTAATCATGCTGGTAAAATAGATTCAACTATTTTGTCTCCATCAGGATGGCTATCCAATTATGCTCTCTAGTGGATAGATTTTCAATGGAACATTTCCTCATTATTAAATGCCCCTGACTTTTGGTCTGAGTTACTTGAAACTAAAAAGTAAAACATAAATCGACCCACCAATTTGGTAAACCTAAAAAGAAAATCCAACTGAAATTCAACGAATCACACCAGAGATGTTGTCAAACGTAATCCAAGAATTCATCAGGCGTCTCTTGTGATATTGTCAACCAACCCAAGGATCTCAATTCGAGCATTTATTGTAAACATAAAGTTATTTATTAGCCTCCACAAGTAATTGACTACTTATTGTTTTATTGGTAGAATGAATAATAAACAGATGATAAGAAATATAAGCACCTTGTTTCCCTTTATACTCAGTTTACTGCAACTTGATTTGTTTACATATGACGTATTTGATATGGTTAAAATTGATCTTCAAATTCAAGAAAAATTATCATGACGTCATATATTGTAGAGTAGTAGTGGATAATACCACTTGAAAAAAATTAGAAAACTAAAAATGAAAAAAATTGAGCTTTACACCTGAAAATAATTAACCTGTAATGATAATGAGCATTTGCACACTTTATGAACGCACTGTACACTCTGAACCAACAGTCGTACCACAAACTCCTATAATCAGGATGAAATTTTTAGTTATACATTGAGCGCTATACAAAATGGCGTATAGAACAGTGCGATCCATAGATATGGAATGAATTTCTATTCTAGCGTATTATGTATTTGCAAAAACCTGAAATAGTTTATTTCTATTGTCAATTTGACAATTCACATTATACAAATATTACCCTTTCTGCACCCCTGCCCCTGAATCATGGGCACCCTGTCAAAATTTAAAATGAGAAGGGGTCATGTTGCAACATCGTGTGGATTTCTATTCTCTGTTCAGCACTAGTAAGTTTCTTCCGAATTTAAAGCAATCATAACTGAGAAAAATTCATTTCGAAAATGTAAATTTGATAATTTCTACGTAGAACGAAGGAAATAATGTCACACAATGTTCAGAAGTATTAACCCATTTCACAATTGAATTAAATGTTCAGAATGACCACCATTCACTTCTTGACAATAAGCAAGTCGATCTTGGAATTATCATACAACATTTTGTGTATCAGGGTTGTTGTTAATTCTTCCGTTATCCTTAACTTCTGAATCGCAATAGTTCCGGGTCCCACGAAATATACTCTTTGAAAACCCCATGAGAAGTAATCGGGAGGAATCAAATCGAAGGATCTTAGTCGGCCATTCAATGTTCTCATCAGTCTTCCAATCCACCCTATTGAAGAACAAATACTTTAATAATACGTTTTGTTATGAAAGAAAGGCTTCAATGTAGGCTGTGAAAAGTTCATAAAAAATCTAGATAAACCTCAATTAGAAACTGTGCCTTCAAAAAATTAGTTTCAACAACTATGCTGTTATAATAAAATGTACCAAACGTTAATTTTTTAGGATATTATGTATCTCCACACATCCAATGGGATTTTCTCTACACCAATATCTACAGTTTTGTTCTATTAAATCGTTCCATTCAAATGAAAAGTAGCTTCTTCAGAAAAACATTTCTTTGTTTATGAACTGCAAATCTGCTTCCATTCCGTCCATCATCAGTTCACAGAATCGTTGCCTTCTACTGATCTTCACACCCTATTTTTACCTCCTGAACCAACTGAACTCCCATAAGATGGTATTTTTCTTTGTAAAGCTCTCAATATCGATGATTTACTCCACATCACGTCGGCAAGTTGTCTACTTGTCATATTCGGATTATCCTCTAATCAAGCACAGTATATCTGCCTTTTTCTCCTTTCTATTCAACATTTTGACCTGGTTTTGAATAGTTTTCACATGTCCAGTTTCCTTGCGGCTCTCTTTTTTCTTTAATTTTGTTAACTGTAGTGACTGTGAGACGTGTTGACTAGAGCGAGTTGATTACTGTTTCAGACGTCCATCGTCTTGATGTATTTGAGAAGACGACGTTGAATATAGATATCAGAAACGTCTTCTGTGAATACCGCCAGTATCACCTGAATACTATCGCAGATACAAGCATTCGAAACGTCGGAAACCTCTGGAATACACATTTTCACATTGATGGACGTCCGAACGATAGTAATCAAGTTACCACATCTTCCACAACCTTTCAAACAAATTGAGGGTATTTATTATTGAACATTTACAAACTTCCTTTTCGAATTCTTGTTTATCACGCATCCAATCATAATTAAAATGTCTATTCTATGGGTTTTGGATGAATGAGGCATAGTTGAATCAAATACACACACATATATTTTTCAATACACTGACGTCTGTCAAAGCAAACTTGCGAATACCTAACAGTAGTCTACTAGATTGACATTACATTGTTTATGTGGATGATTTTTGCTGTCTTGAACGACTTTTCCTGACGTTTAGCAAAACAGATAAGAAAAATACCTGATTTTTTCTCATAGGTTATTCAAAATAAAAAGTATATTTCAATAGAACAGATTGGTAGATTCAAAAGCGGTGATAAAGGAATGAATTAACAACATAACCCCTGAGGTAGGAGATAGAATGGTCAGAGCGGGTCAGGGTACCTAGTAGTTACTGTGTAATCGCCGGCTCAATTCCTGAGACCACATGTCAACATTGTTGTATATCAAAATTGTTGGAAAAGATATGTGCGGGTATATCCTCTAATATACATGGGAGCCCTCAAAAACAAAGTCATTATTTACAAGATAATGTATGCCTCAGCCGCCTGGGGCCAAATTTACAGGTTCATCATTGGCGTCCTGAACGCTTAAATGAGAGTCCTGCGGATGATAACAAACGCCCGCGGTATGCGGAACGACGATTCGTGACCAAAATCGCCCATCAGAAGTACTCTCATCAGAGAACGAAATAAAATAGTTTTTGATTGTAGGCATTAGCTCATTTTATAAATCCGCTCGTGAGGAAAGCCACTGATTAACATAGACTCACCTCTAGTATTTTAGTATGTCCCAGGCATTCCCTGGAGTGATGGGTTACCTACTAATTCACACAGGTAAAGGAAGCTGCATCCTCAATAGATTTTTTTCAAATTTGTGATCTGAATTCCTTCTTGGCCTGCGTTTTGAGGATGTCACCATCATAGCAAGGGCTATGGACCAGCCTGTAGTCCTCTACCAACCGAAATTCTGATTTCGTGAAAAAGCTGTGGCCCAATATCTGAAGTCGAAAGAGGAGAGCCTTGGTGTTACTTTACAGTGCTAGAAGATCCCTGAGGTCCTACAAAAATGTTGAATAGAATTTCAAGATCGACTTGTTTATTATCAAGAAGTGGAATGCGTCATTTTAATCATTCAATTAATTGTAGAATAAATGAAAAATACTTCCTCAACACATTATGTGACATCATTTCCTTCATTGTACGTATCAGAATTTTACATTTCCAAAATGAAATTCTTTAGTTATGATTGCCCAAATTTGAAATGTTATATTTAAATATTGCTGGAAATGTAGAACAAAATCCCTTTCGAACAAGATGTCACACGACCCCCATTCTCATTTACCTTTTTGAGGAGGTGCCTATAATTCAGAGGGGAAGCAAGGGGGGAAGGTTATTTTCATACTGTAACCGGTCGAAGTGGTAATAGAAATCGATATTTTTCAGGTTTTTCAAAACAAATATATAATAACGCTAATAATGACTTATTCTATACCTATGAACCGCACTTCATACCAAGAGACTCAAGTGACTCCAAGTTTGGCCAACGGTATCAAACGACGATTTCAGTTCATCACTGGTATATAATATTTATCTGCTATGTATTTGTGTATGTTTAGATCAATAAAGCAGTTCTTTTCCATAATCACACTGCATTGTTTGATCGAATCCATCATATAATAATAATTTCTATCATTCCAGAGTCAGCTCTAGGAGAATCCCCTGAATGCTCAAGAAAATTCCAACATGGAATATGTAGAATGTGTCGAAACGGTTTGCAGGATTGTAATACAGAATGAAATCACGACTACCCTACTTTCTTTTTTCCTTGACTCTGGATTATTGAGGGAAAAAAGCTGTCAAGGTTTTGCACAAGCGTACCAACGAAATAATTGATAGAAGGAGAAAAGAAGCAGTTCTCGATATAGATCAATATAAATGATGGCTCAACAAAGCGTAAGGTTTTCCCTAGACTCATTATTGGGGAGCACTGACGGCAGGCCTCTGACCACAGACGAACTGAGAGATGAAATTGAAACCTTATTTTAAGAGATAAATTCAAATCATTGAACTAGATGAAATGTTATATCAGCTCCTAGCTCTTACCAGTTGCCTCACCACATGCTTCCTCTAGATGATCATTCTGTTATGCTTAATTCGAAGAAAACTTTTGATAAAATGAATTAAGTCTGATGTTGTCCAAGTGGCCTCCAAAATGGAATTTAATACTATCAAATTTCAGTTCGATGTGCAAATAGAAGATCACTCGTGAATCTCAAACAATTCCAATTTAACGTTTGTTACTGGCTTAGCAGTCCCGGACACGCCAGACTGGAGGAAAAATCTGAACTGCGTATCACTTTCTCTCGAATTCAGTCTTCTTCTTATAGACTCATAACTCCTTTCAGTGAGAAATTTTATTTTGTTTTCAGATAGGTTGTTCGGATAGTTATGAAAAATTCCTCTGATCTTATGTTATCAATGCATGTTGAATTTAATTTGGAAGGTTTTCAGGAATAGAGAATCCATTTATCGTATACCTTGAGAGTACCATTCTCACAATTTTTCCGATTCTTGGGTTAGCATAATTGCTTTGAGAAAGCGGGAAGTATACTTCAGACGACTATTATTACAAATTCACCTCTTCTGTATGGAATTTTAAAAGAAGTTAAACACAATTATTCATTAGTAACAGAGAGCCACAAACATCCCAAATCCCACAACTAAATCCACCATATGAATTTCCACTCCATATTTCACCTCTTTATGAATGAAATTTTATGAATACACTGAGACACCTATACTCTAATTTGGTAACAAAGACCTCAAATACCAATTCTCATTACCCCTGAATTGAAACTAACAGTACCCATTTTAACCCATTTAAGAATGGAATATCAGAAAACCGTTCTTAGTGGTTACCTATGTTATCATAGAAATAAGCCTCCAAATCTTCAAATTTCCCTTTGGTCCAGCGGTTTGTACTCGGGCGTTGATCGCCAGTCAAAGTGAGTCAGACATGTAATCAAACAGTGAGGCTTTTATGGTCCCTGTTAACTTTGTTAACAGGGACTGTTACCCTGTTAAGCCGTCTGACAGAAAAGTGTAGACCAAAACAGTTTGAATGATATTACCAATACTGTTTTTTGAAATGTACCATACTATGGATGCAATGATAAATAATATGGGAATCGGGCACTCGTTGAAAAGATCTACCTGCTCCTTTTCAACCATCTCATTATTTTCTAATGCCGTCAATACTTCCGTCACTATATATGAATTTGAATTCGTCAAGTATTAAACGTATCTGAATGATACCCCTGACAACGATAACTTTTTGGCTTAAATGATGGTACCGATTTTTTCTTCAGTGGTATTACCAACCCTACTTTTTGAAAGAAGATACTAGGCATAGGCCTTGGGAAAGCATCAAATTTGAAGTTTCGAAAGTCATAGAAGTTGAGTTGCACATCGTTGAAAGGGTCATTCAATTTTTCTCTCAACCATGGTTGTTCTACGGAATCACAAGTTCGATGAGTTTCACGAAATACGGTCGTTTCAAATCTTGATTTTGGGATCCATACGATTATCAATTGACCCAAATAATACCGGAGGTTAGAAAACTGAAGCAATCATGTATTTTTGTGAGGCTCGGGAAGTACCATGCAGCGGAGTGAACTTTCATGAAAATTCCCTGATTATCCAATCACACGGAATAAATTCTATTTGATGAAACCAATGAAAATCCAACAGGACTGGCAATATTCATAAGGCCAGTGGAGATGGTCGAAAACTATTCGGTGAGACTGAAGTTTCAGTAATTGCCGAAACGGTAGTTACGATCCTCTTCAATGTACCTCACATGTAGCAAATCGATTGACGTCTCAACATCGACAGTAAAAAATTCTAAAGGAACACAAATTTCATCCATACAAGTTACAGGTTTACACCAACTCACAGAAAACGACCCAGACCAAGATATGGAATTCTGTGAAATAATAATGACAAAGATGGTTGGAACCCCAATTACATTAGGAATATTTGTTTTTATATGCAGTACTTTTTAACGGAAGTCTTAATACATGAAATACTGTACTAAGTGACAATAAATCCCCATATTTTCGAGATGGTCACACACAGTTCCCACAGAAAACTGAATGTGTGGGTGGGAATTCTAGGACACAATATTTTAGGTCTTGCATTTCGGAAGAGAACTTAAACGGTAATTTAAACCAGGATATGCTACGAGAAACGATCGATAACTCTCATTCTTTTTAATTACTAGAAGAATAAGAGAAAAGAATTCCAGCAACTTTCCAGCAAGATTGAGCCCCTCCTCATTTCCAATGTCAGGATCGAGTATCTGGATGTAACATACCATGAATGGATGACATCGTGGACTAATCGAATGGCCAGCACGGTCACCCTCATTTAATCTTTGTTACTTCTTTTCTGTGGAGTTACGTCAAATCGAGAGTATATATGAATTACATCCGACTATTTGGAAGAAACTGAAATAACGGGATAACGAGGGTGTGGTGCTATAAATTCCGCAGATGTTACATAATGTTCGTGAATAATTTTCAAAACCAAATGCATGTCAAGAAGCATTAGGCAGACGTGTTTCTGAATAATTGATTTGTTAATTGACAAATAATTTTGCTTTTATTCTCGTTAAATAAAAAATCCTATATAATAGTTATCCTTTTTGTTATGCTTAAATATCAAATGCATATTGTAAGAGTTATTAACAAAAAATGGTGGATTGAAAAAGAGAATTGAAATATTTTTTCTAACGATGTTCCACTAAATTTTGATAAAATGTATTCAAAAATATAGCAGCGCGCAGATTTCAGGATCATTTTTATTAATTGCTACCCTGTATATTATTGAATTTTGGCATTATCTTTTTCCCTGATTTCGAAAATATACCTACTTATAGTTACCTATCTTATATCGTTTTTGAGTTATTGAACGTCGACAACTTAGTTAGAATAGTTGTAACTGTAAAATACCTATCCTATGAAAGTTAACATTTGAAAAGTAAGCTGTGAAACACAACTATATTATGTTTGTTTTATAGTGACATTTCTTTAATGGAATGATCAAATGATTAACAGGAAGAGAAAGTTCAAATATTTATACAAAATAGTTATTTAGGAAATTTAAATAACATATAAACTATAAAATATGTTTAATGTTCCACAATTCGCCGTCAATGCATAAATTAATAACGTGTTCTTTATTTTTGCAAGCGCAATGGGATACGCTTCTCCATTATCGTGTAGTTTCAATGAAATAATCCACTATTTGCTTATTAACAATGTCTTTAGAAATCCCCAGAAAATGCATCCATAGGATCAAGTCCGGACTGTTAGGTAGATTCAATATTTCCATTATTTTCTATCCATATTGGGAATACATTATTCAAATGTTCTGAACCGGTAGGACACTATGCGGGTTGCCTCATCCTCGCAGCCAAATCATACTGACAAGCCCGGCTTCTGAAAAAAATTCTTCGAAAGAATATTTTTACCTCCGGGAGTATTTTGATAGGTAAACTCTTACATATATAATCATAAACATTTTCCTTCCTGTTTTCCAATCTTCTCTGGTGTCCTTTTTCATTCACAATGACCTTCGATTTTTCCTATTGAAACTCTTCTTCAAATTTTGAATCATATGTTGGCAAAATTCCAACCCTTTTCCTTTTATGAGTCATATATGGTTATATGTATTTGTAGTTGTTGTTTTTCGTTCTTTGTCGAATTGGGGTTTGTCTACGACTAACTGCAGACTTGACCTTCTATGATTAAAAACCTTGTAAAAAATATAGAAAAATATTTATTAAAATGGAACATTGAATCCCTTCTAGTACCTAGTCAGTATCAAATGTATCGAGCAGATATATTTTACCTACAGAAATAACTGTGAACTAATTCCAAAAAACCATTATCTTCAAATTGATAATAGGGCTTCTTAACCTTCTTCGTTCCCATTTCCCAATCTTGCTTTAAGTAATGGAAAAACTCCAACGTCGACTCCCTCCGATCAAACCATCAGTCGTCACTTTGAAAACTCATGTTTTGCAATTCACCTGCTGTGTTTGCAGAATAAAAATAACATCGTGACCTAATTTGAAAACTTTATACTGATTGCTCTACCTTTACGGGGTGTCTACATTTTTGACAGTACGTTGATTTTGGAAAAAACTTTCACCTAATTGACGTCTACATTTTTCAAACTGTATCAAGAATTTTCCAAAAGTAATACAATAAGCTTCAAAATAGTCTATTAGGAATTAATACGGATGGCTTACTTTCGAAATGAAGCAGTATATCAGCTGTTCTTCCTGGTTTTCTGGGTAATACACGCTTTTTTCTAATGAAACTAGTTATGATTCACCTTTCGCAAGTAAATATTTGGAATATATTTTCTGATGGTGTTGAACGATTTGATAACGCCCCATATCTACTGTTTGCTGAACGTTTATATATTTTGTTGTTTGTATGTAACAAGTATATATTTGAACTTTTTCTCCCTTACCGTGGACCATTTTGATTATTCCATGAATGGTCTAATATCAGCTTTCTCTCATCAACAATAATATGTAGAGAGAAGATTTTTCGAAAAGTTTTACTGACCGGGGACTTTGATAGAGCTTATTTTTATTGAACGGTAGAAATGATTGCACATAACATATTTCCCGTGATCATAGGATGAATACAAATCAGCTTATGATTCTTCGAAGAACTCTGCTGACTAGAGGTATCCATGAAGATGTACAATGAAAACACTGGAATATGATTGCACGAAACATATTTGTGCCATAATAAAAAAAATTACATTAGTCGCCTCCTGAATATTTTTCAACTATATTAACTACACTGGTGTAGATAACCTACTGATGATGATAACTTAGATATCGAAATGCGCATGTAGGTGGAAGTGAGTAAGTGTGGTGGAAGGGTTATTTGTACAAGCTTTTGTTCGTATTGGTATTTTCTAATCTCATAACTCATATCAAAGTTAAGTAGTTGCCGCTATTCGAATCACACGTGCCTGCACGATTCACAGAGTTTCCTTTTAAAACGTTATATTACATCCTATATTCGAAGTAGTGAATGGGGTATAGCTCACCAAGTAGTGCTTGAATCTTAGTGAAACCTGCACCAAAACTTCGCATAATTCTGCCATCAACATGCCGATAGTTACCCGTGAGCTATTGGAACAAATGAAGTGAGAACGGCTGCCGACGTGTAGCAATGAAACAACTTTGTAAACAGGAGTCATGCCTAAAAGTCTTGTGGATATTGTATCGATCGGGATTGGAAAAAGTCTTGATAAAAAAGATTGGAGTTCTCGAGGCAGAAATGGTTGAATTGAAAACTGATATTCAAGTAATTAAAGATGATTATGCAAAGAAGATGTGAAGAAACTCAGAGATAAAATCGACAATTACTAGGGAAAAAAAGGCACGGATTCTCCTGGAAACTCCCAAAATACCGTTGATATTATGAAGAAAATGAACGAAATGAGACATCGTGAAAACAATGTGTATTGCTTTTGGTATTCCAGAAGATGTGAGCAGCTTGAAGGACTCTGTTCTCGACGCTGTATCTGCTGCTGTTCAGATATCGATGTAAGGACTGTCAAGTTATTAGACTCAGCCATTTCTCTACCGATAAATCTCGCCCAGTTGAACTCACGCTGCTCAACAAGACGATGTTCCGGTACTCATCAAGAATAGCAAACACCTGAAATCAACTGAAAAGTACAGAGGAATATAAGCATTAGACCCGACCAGACGGCAAATGCAGCGTGATCATTATCTCAATATACGTGAGGAATTGAATCAACTCAACGATGCAGGGAAGGCGATTATGCTATTAAATACAAAATATGGATTCCCATCCATCATTAAGAAAACGTATAGGTCCATCCAGCAGGCCGAAACAAATTATTCCAATCTTTCTACCAAAATTGTAGAGGGCTGAACATTAAAACTCACCTATTGTTTCAAAATGTCCTAGAACATACCTCTTTATATCACCAAAAGTTGGTTACATGATGGAGTGTTCAATTCCTGAACCTTTTCCGATAATGTCTCACCTTAACGTAAGGACCGTTTGACTTTGAATTGAGGTGGTGGAATAATCCTAGCAGCTGCTAATAATTGTTACTACTCAGAACTAGTTGACTTGACCTGTCCTGCTGAAAATTGACTGTCTATGTGTGAAAATATCGGACGAAAATAATCAATTATCTCTACTTGGTGTTACCGTATGGTACCTCTAATTCAACGAGAGCTTGCAAAATTCGAAAACATCGATAGGACTATCATCATAGGCGATTTCAATATCCCTGAGCTCCAAGAGTTCTGTATGATACCGACACCCAGTCAAATATTGTTTCTCGGCTCAACAACTTCAATGGTGGATTCAGTGTAAACAGAGGACGAATCGAACAGCAGAGTTCTTCGATTTAGCGATTTCTACCCATCAAACGCTTGTGAAGTGATATTGAGTGATCCATTAGTACCAATCACCCCCACTTCATCTTGCTCTTCTTTCAATTGAAATATCTGACCAGACTGGTAAATAAACAAAATGTCATTTCATATGATAAACGCTACGGACTTTCATCGTATTAACCCGAAAAATCTCTACACCCGCGAAATTGATTGCATACAACATTAGGTTCTTCTACTGATGTAGATAGTGTATGTGAGTCTTCTTCAGTCTCTGAATAACGCAATTGATGAAATCGTCCCCATTAAAAAATTTAAGTCTTATAAATATCCAAGTTGGTATAACAATAAAATCATCCGCAATATCAGAACAAAAACAATACTTGAAAATGTATAAAACGCAAATTACTATTATACCTGAACGTACTAAAACAACTCAGACGTACAATTAATCGTGAAATTTCATCGGTATATATGGTTTCGTAGAGAAATCCGAAATGATTTAAAGAAACACCCACGTGGTTTCTGGAATTATGTGAACTCGAAAAATAGTTACGTATTCCAAATGAATTTCAAATTGAGAATATTTCCTCGCCCCAGTCCATTGTCATCACGCTTTCGCAACAAACTTTGATGATGCGTTTGACGATGATGATGATGACATAAATTTACTTGAAAAATCGAATTCCACAAGAATCCATTAAATCCTAGCCACCATTGTAAATAAAATAACTGAGGAATGAATAATTTGTGCCGCAAAGAAACTCAAGAGACAAGTTAACTTGTGGGCCTGATGGCATTCCATGTTAAAATTGCCAAGAATTCGTCGAATTGCTCTCTCGTTCATTAGCCATCATATTCAACCTTGATCTTGGAAACATGTTATTTTCCTGAACTCTGAAGGTGTCCCGTGTTCGTCCGGTATTTAAGTCGGGAAAACGTTTGAAAAATCTGAAAATAATAGACCGATCGCCCTAATTTCTGTATCATTCCAGTTAATGAAAAAATCCTATTCGATTCAATCTATAATCACGTACGGACGTCTCTTTCCGATTTCCAACATGGTTTCGTTGAATCTCGTAGCGCAGCAACAAATCTGTGTACCTCACTCAGTATGTATCCAATGCTTCCCAGACTGCAGAAATCAAGTTGATGTATTGATACACGATTTCAGCAATGCATTTGACCGTGTATCACATAAACAATTGCTGAAAAAATTACTGCGTTTTGAATATCGTACAAATTGCAGTTGTTTCTGCATTCGTATTTATCAAAACAGGCAATTATTTCGTTGAATATGATGGAGTTAAATCCATTTATTTTCACGGAAACTTCTGGAGTACCACAAGGTTCAAATTTGGGGCCCCTACCGTTTCTACTCTTTGATAATGATGATGTGATCATATACAATGTAATAAACTACTTTTGCCGACATACAAAAATCTTTCAGAGAAATTGGAACGACCGATGATTATGAACTGCTACAACGGATCTTGCGACAATTATTGATTGGTGCACCAAAATTAAACTCTTTTGTTTAAAACACTAATGAATGTAAAAGTAAGACTTTCACACGAAAATCAAGCCCTATTTTATTTGATCATCACTTGAATACCACGCATTTGTCGCTAGTTACCCAATCTGAAGACTTAGGAGTTCTTTGATCATAAATCAACCTCTTTTTCCAATCATATAAAGAGAACATTATGAGTAAATCTACGAAGTCATCACAGGATTCTTGATCCGTTCTCATAGGGCATTCAAATCATCTGATGCTTTGCGCCAGTCTACGTTTCTAGTTGAGAGCAAATTGAAATTATTGCAGGGTAGTGTGAATCCCCAAGCACCAAAAATATATTGAAGGACGAGAAATGTGCAAAGAAAAATTTCTAAAATTTGTACCGAAAAAACATGGCATTCATCTTCGAAGACACTATAGCTATGACTCATTACCGAATGAATTCAATTTGGTGTCTCTTTGGAAAATAATGTGAGATATTCGACTAACTTATATATATAAAATTATCTACACCGCATTGACTGTCCTCCTCACTTTCTCTTGATTTACTCTTGCTGACGTACTGATCTGTAATGAGATTCAATATAACATTTGGCATAGCTGTACCAAACTCTCAACATCATTTTCTTACTGTCCCTCACAACCATGTGTCGTTGTTATAATAACTTGCAGTGTATCGATATCTTTTTTTCTATCTTTATCTGAATTAAAAATTTCAACTTTCTAGTGTCTTAGAATTAGTCGCGTAATGTCAGGTCATTTATTCACATTACATTACTATATTATATATTATATTTTATGTTGCAATACTACAATTAACAAATTGTTTTATAATTATATACACCTGTGAATAGGCATTAGCCTGCTGGATGTATTATTGAATAAATAAACAAAATGCAAATAAATAAAAATTACCTGCCCATTCTTTATATATTTGTTTTGCAAATTGTTTGAACAATGGTTGCACTTTCTCCTTCCTCTGGAGCCTATACTCCTATCAAGGACATTCAATAGAGACTTTCATTGATCGATGTTACGCGAATTTCGATGATTGGGAACTGCCTCTCCCACATGTTGCTTCCATTTGACTCAACATCCATACTGCTTTCAATTGGAGGTATGGGTTTCAAGAATACAATGTTTTCTTAATCTACAATGTTGCTTATATTTACGCATAAAAATGAGTTCAATGTTTTGTTTTCATTTCAGGAGCTCACACTGCGGCTGTGTGTTGGCTTACTCATCCATTGTTTGGGCACATAACCCAGAAGTACAGGTGAGTTCAGATATGAGTGATGATATTAATAATAATTATGATTCTATAAAGTGTGATAGTTCAAACAAATTTTCTATATTGAAAATTGAAATACTTCCTAGTGGACTCTCCTGAAAATTTATCTAAATGATTCTGAACTTTCGTTCGTGGACATTTCCACTTTCTGACATCCTGTTTCATGAGTTTCCATTCCATATTACCTAATGAATTCCTGACTAGCACGTGAAATATGTACCTTCTTGTATGTAGGGCAAAGTGATGATTTTTGTCTGAACATATACGTACAAATAATTTCTTCGAATTTGAAATATCCGTGATATATTCATTTGATCAATAATTGTATCTACTCATATACCAAACAACTCATTGCTGTCGGGGTTGGCCTATAACATCTGTTGGTGACCTGTTAATGTGCATGAAATTTCAAAATATTGAAATCCCACGATATCAGTCCAAGCTTCACCGCACAGATCAGGTGTGACCATCTTTAATTTGATGCTTTTCACAGTTTCATACTTGCCGGTAGGTATTAGCACTACGAGATGTTTGATACAAATTTGAGAGACCACAAGTCAGTCCTGAAGGATTGGGAAAACCATGAAAACAGCTAAGTTATGGATGGTGGGCTCTTTGATTCGTAACAAATTTCTTCATCTAGTTATTTGTTTTGCGTTACTCTGAACGCACTAGAGTACGACTATAAAAATGTAAAGCTGCCCATGCTTAACATCTGTTGGTGACCCTGATAATGTGCACGAAATTTCGTGCCATTAAAATCTAATGATATCAGGTCTGAGCTTCACTGCAATATATTATAGGTGTCACCATCTATAATTTGATGTTTCTACATTTTCGTACTTGCCGGTAGGTATTAGCTCTACGAGATGTTTATACAATTGAGAGAGACCCCACAAGCCGTCCTGATGATTGGAAACCATGAACAGTTATTGGCGGATGGTGATGCTCTCTTGATCTGTAACAGATTTCTTCATCTATATATATATATATATATATATATATATATAAAATAACTATGAATTTGAAATAAACTTTGTAGAAAGGATATTCCTTGAGGTTGCAGTCAAAATAATGGCCTATGAGAAAAAGTAAACTCTTCTTATTTAGTCAAGCTTTCGAAAATGTTTATTTTCTACTATCAAGACAAGCCAGGAAAAAAGAAAACACACTAGAAATACGATTTTAAATAAATCTATAGAACTTAATAAGGTGAGTGCCATGCAACATATGAACTAATCACCATTTCGTGATTGAGGATCTTTTCAAAATCATATCACTATGACCCACTACTAGTAATAATATATATATAAAAATTCAAAACAATAGCACTCGCATATTGTTTTATACTTAATTTAAACACTCCTTTAAAAAATTTGAACGGCACACACTACTACGGTTGAAGCATGACTGAATTGAAGCATGACTGAAAAAGGAAAATGGTGGTTGACAAGTAATACATGACATGAAGTGTCATGTCAAAATGTCATCTGTCCAAACATGAAACAAAGTCAAGGGAGAACCATGTGCTTGTCCACAAAACAGAAGGAATAGTACCAATCTATATGGCCAGAAAAATTGTTAAATGAGAGAAAAATCAAAAAAATACTAAGCAATTTTTTTAAATTCATAATTGGAATCAAGTTTCAACAAGTAATTGTAAATGACACTAAGGTTGACATATCAGATCGTTTATTCATGCTGTTTGGTTCATTTTTTATGAAAACCATTTCCTAGGAAATTCCTTTATGGAAGTTATTCTCTAATAAGTTAAAATGGAAGGGTTGTTAAAATTACTAAAATGATTAGAATTTCTATTATGTTCAGCCAATGCACGACTGTTTTTTATTTTGGTAATCACTCTATGAAATGCTATGCGACCTGTTAAATTCCTACCGGTCTGCCATATATATCACAATTTAGGCAAGGAATACTATATATGACATAATACTTCTATATATCGTTAAAGGCTTTAGTTCTAGTAAAAGGCTGCAATAATTTTTAATGTTTTTGTTTGGTAATGTAGTTTATCCAGTTTAAACACATTTGTCAGTTTTGGAGGTTAGTTCTCTCAAGGTAAATGTTATGTAAAATAAAAGGTTCTATTAGTTGAGGTTGTGGACTTGAATTTATTCTAGAGGATTTACTGTTACAAGGTCTAAATTTATAATTGTGGTTTCCAGATTCAATAGTAGTAATAAAGCTGACGATCAGTACTGAATAGTAATTTATTAATAAATTTGATTGAATATGAGTTTCCTTTTAGTATTGTTTTAGTTCATTTTAAACATTCCTTTGAAAAGTGTAGGATGTGATGTTATTAATTACTCTGTTTTCTATACCTTTCACCAAGTTTGTTTTCATGTTTGGAGCATGATACTTTTCTTCTATATATATATATATATATATATATATATATATAGAATATAAATATATATATATATATATATATAGCAGTATATTTATATATATATATATATATATATATATATATATATAAATATAAATATATATATATATATATATATTTATATATATATATATATATATATATATATATGTATATATATATATATATATAATAAAAGAAATGGATCAGATTATAGATAGCGACACCTATAAATTCGTGTTTTGAATCTTAGACCTGTCATCGTGGAATTTTGAAGACACGTGAGATTTCGTGCAACATCAATAGGTCACCGACAGATGCCAGCATGGACCAACCCACGATACCAATAATGTACTTCTATTTGCGTTCACGCAAAAACAAATCAATTATCGTGAATAAGAGAAATCTGTTTTCGAACCCGCAGAGATCAACATCCGTCTACAGCCTGTTTCATGGTTTCAATCATCAGGACGGCCTGTGGTCTCTTTCTCAAATTCGAATCAGATATCTCGTGTAGTTATTACCTTCGGTACGTACAAAAATGTGAAAAGGATCAGATTATAGATAGCGACACCTTTAATCTGTGTTTTGAAGCTTAGACCTGTCATCAGGAATTATTTTGAAGACAATGAGATTTCGTGCAACATCAATAGGTCACCGACAGTTAAGTACAGACCAACCCACGATACCAATAGTCGTACTCCTTTTGCGCGTTCACGCAAAAACAAATCAATTATCGTGAATAATAAGAGAAATCTGTTGAATCCAGATCACCATCCGTCTACAGCCTGCTCTATGGTTTCCCAATCATCAGGACGGCCTGCGGTCTCTTTCTCAAATCTTCGAATCAGATATCTCGTGTAGTTATTACTCTCGGTACGTACAAAAATGTGAAAAGGATCAGATTATAGATAGCGACACCTATAATCTGCGGCCGAAGCTTAGACTCCGTCATCGTGAATTTTGAAGACAATGAGATTTCGTGCAACATCAATAGGTCACCGACAGATGCCAAAGCATAGACCAACCCACGATGTACTGGCCAGTTTTACTCCTATTTGCGTTCACGCAAAAACAATCAATTGAAAGTCAGAATAAGAGAAGCCTGTTTTGACTCAGAGATCACTATCGTTCACAGTTTGCCTCCATGAGCCTCTCATCACGGCCTGTGGTTCTTTTTCACCGAATCAGATATGCCCGTGTAGTTGGTTGGCTCTTCAGTACGTGCTGTGTCGTGAAGGATCAGATTAGATAAAGTATCACCTACCTCCGTGTTTTGAAAGTTTAGAGCCCAGTCATCGTGGATTTGAAATACGATGCTGTGCGGGTTGTCGTCGACAGATGCCAGTATAGATTGGCCTATCGATACACAAAGCTGTTTATTTGCGTTCACGCAAAAACAAATCACCATCGTGAATAAGAGAAATCTGTTTCGAATCCAAGAGAGATCAATTATCCGTCTACAGCCTGTTTCCATGGTTTCAATCATCACGAGATATCTGAATCGAATTTGAAAGAGACCACAGGCCGTCCTGATGATTGGGAAACCAAGGAAACAGGCTGTAGACGGATGGTGATCTCTCTGATTCGAAACAGATTTCTATTCACGATAATTGATTTGTTTTGCGTGAACGCAAATAGAGCAATGACTATTGGTATCGTGGGCTGGTCTATGCTGGCATTCGTCGGTACCCATTGATGTTGCAGAATGAAAATCTCGTGTCTTAAAAATCTAATGATGACAGGTCTATTTTCAAAACATGATTAGAAAAGCCATTCATAATCTGATCCTTTTCACATTTTTGTACGTACCGAAGGTAATAACTACACGAGATATCTGATTCGAATTTGAAAGAGACCACAGGCCGTCCTGATGATTGGGAAACCAAGTGAAACAGGTCAGGCAGACGGATGGTGATCTCTTGATCTGAAACAGATTTCTCTTTTATTCACTATATATATATATATATATATATATATATATAAATATAAATATATTTATATATATATATATATATATATATATCTCGTAGTGCTTATATATACATACAGTGTCCGGCATAAAGTTCGCTGCAGCATATGGAAAACATTTTTTATCATTGATTTCTCAAGAATAATCATCCGATAAAACCTCTGCTCCATCCCAATCCCAAATCTACAACGCAAACACTTCAAAATTGAATTTCATTCGACCCTATACAAGTGAGACTGAGAAGCATAGTTTGTTTTCAAAATAATATGATCCCATCACTTTTTATTTCTCACTTGTAATCTAAATTCATGGGGAAATATTATTCAAAAATCGAATGCTGGTTCCAGAAATTCGTATCATGACCAATTTCATATTTTTCCATTTATTCCTCATCGCCCTGTACAAAATAAAGAATATTATTCCAAACGAATGGTATATTGTTAGATATGATGATATCACTTCGAATTTTTTCCCATTTCTCCCTCCAATGGGCCCAAAGGGGGAAAAAAATCACATAATTGAATTTTTTAAATTTCGAAAAAATTTTGCAAATAGTAAATAAAACGGGAAACCCCAAGGTATGATGCCAAAATCCCAAATTTAAATTTCATTTTCACAATGAAAAATAACATTTTGAAACAAATAAGTACTATGCTTCATTCACGTGGAGTCCTCCATTATAAAAAATATCATAAATTTTTTTTATATCTGGGGAGCTATTCCCCGAGTACAATCCCTGATAGTTTTCCCCTCCAAATGACGTATATTTTGAATGGTCCCTTGAATATACCTCCTGTTTGAGATATCTCCATAAAAAAAAAACGGGATTGAGGTCCGGTGACCGGGTGGGCCAAACGAAATTGGAATATCTTTAACCCATTATTTAAAATGTTCCGTTCAACCACCTTCTCATTTTAGCGTTGAATGAACGGATGCACCGCTTTGTTGAAAATACATTCCAGCTCTCCTGTCCAGAGGAATATCATCTGAATAATCGGAGAGAAACGTCTGCAGTTTTCATTAGTATCTTGCAGAATTCAGGGGTTTGCCGGGAGAAATACTGGTCCAACAATAATGTCAAAGAATTCGCACCAGAAGTTAACTTTGAAGTGATATTGGTCTACATTGTACCCCAAAAGGGGGATTATTATCTACCCATCACCTGAAAATTTAAATTTTTTGAGGTTGACCCCGTCACTGTAAATAATTTTTTTAAATCGTCCATTATCTTTCATCATAGACTAAAACCCAAAAAAACAGAAACCCCGGTTTATTGATCTCTCGGTTTCAAAGTGTGTATGGATTTTGGTTCATACGGTTTGAATTCATTATTCCCAAGAACTCGTCATTTATCGATGGATATACCAATATTTTCCCTCTTTGCGATAATGACATTCTTGGATTTTCAATCGTAGAAAAAGATAATATTCATAAAAATTTTTTTTCAATTTCAATTATCGGTCGTTTATGTGTCATTTTGTATTTTTCAAAACCCGATCCAGTTTCCCCCTGAATGTTTTAAATTTTTTGTAATTGTCAAATCATGAAAAGTTTTCCCTTTGGATGTCTTTCATTAAAAATATTGAAGTGTCTCTACAAGTAGGGATAATTGTCACCATGTATCATCTTTAAATTTTAAATTTCCTGTATACTAAGTCGAGCAGCCATGATTGAATTGAAAACTACTGAAATTATTTTTGTAACAATAAGAAATGAATTTGTTATCAAAGCCAACGGATCGGAAAAAAGTTCTGTATCTCAATCATTTACAGGAAATTCAAAGAAAAAAATAGGGAAATTTTTGGGAAAACCTTCAAAATCATGCTGCAAAAAAAAAATATTGTAGATGCATTTTTTGATGTTAGCTCAAAAAAAAACCTATAAAAAAATTTCCCCCTTTTTTAAACCTTATTGTCTTAAAAAAATGTTATTGGGGGTGAAAATGAATTCTTTTTTGAATCTAGATCATCCCTTTGAAGACAATTCAGTTTTATTTCCTATTTGAAAGCGTTTTTGGGGAAATTTCCCGTCACAATTCAATTAATGTGTTTTTTCCAATTGGAGGGAGAAATGAGAAACATTCAGAGAGTGATACCATCATATTAACAATATACCATTGTTTAGCATAATGTTTCCTATGCTGTACAGGGCGATGAGGAAAAGAATGGGAAAAAAAGTTTAAATATGAAATTGGTCATGATACGAATTTCGGTTAACATTCGATTTTGAAAAAATATTTTCCCATGATTTTGAATTTAGGTGATAAATAAAAGTGATGGGATCATATTAATTTGAGAACAAAGATGCTTTTTTATTTTCCCCGTATAGGGGCGTATAAAATTTAATTTTTGGGGTTTCGATTTGGTTTGAGATGAAGCAGATGTTTTTTTCACGAATGATTTTTTTTTAGAAATCAATAATGGAGGGGTTCCATATGCTCCGTACTTTAGTTTACACTGTATATATATATATATATATATATATATTATATATATATATATATATATATATTCATATATATATACATATATATATATGGGATATATATATATATATATACAGTGTGACACATAAAGTTCCCCAACATATGGAAGTTTTTTTTTTAAGAGGTATAATGAAAATTTGACTTTCAGTTGGGGTTTTTGTTGAAAAATTATTTAAAAAAACCTTTTTCCTTTCATCATGTGCTTCCCCAAAACCCCCTCAAGTTTAAATGTTTTTGGAAAATCCCCAAAAAATTAGTTTTTTTTTAAATTTCGAAAATCGCCAAAGAAAAAAAATTGCTGGGTTTTCCCAAATTTTTAAATTTTTTTTCCAAAATTTTGGGGCTCTTACCGTCACTTGACTTTCAATTTTTTTTTTTCGAATCTTTTGCTCCACCGATCGAACGAAAACATGATTCAAAAATCCATAATTTTGATGAATACAAGACTTCAATATCATATCTTGCCCAGAAAATAATTTCATTGGCCTGTTCCCAAAAAAGAAAAAAATGCACCTAGAAATTCGTCTTTGTTGTTGCAAAGTTCATCTATTTTTTTTATTTCATTGTGAAACTGATTCCCATTTTGAAGTATGGACGTTAATAGTCAGTATTCGAATAAACGAATTTCTCTTTTATTCTTATCACACTCGTATTTCTTTTTTAAAAGATTTTCATCCAGTTTGATTATTTTTCTGACTAATAATTCAGTTACAAAGAAACGCGAAAATCATACTTTTTCTGTAAACCAAAAAAAATGACCCGCAGTTTTAAACTATTAAAAACTTTCGTTCCCAGGATTTGTACTGAACATTTTCTGATTTTTTAAACAATACAAGACTAATGAACATCCGGGAAAAAAAAAAGGGACAATTGATCGAATCAAAAAAAAAAATTTTTCCCTTTGTAGGCTTTTTGAAAAAAATTTTTTTGTTTTGGGTTTAATGTCAAAATTGCGTTTAATAAATCGAGTGTTTTGTGTAATATTTTCCTACATTTATTATTCACAAATAAGTTTTATGTACAATTTTCCCCCTTCACAAGAAAAAAGTGGAAATTTTTTTTATGGGGCGAGAATGTGCTATATCCAGATGTTGCTTGTATTTTCATTCACCGGCATCCAGGAAGAAATAAAAAATTTTAGTATCGGGGAAATTTGGATATTAAAAACATTCCAAAAAAAGGGGGTCTGTGGACAATCGTTTCAAAAAACCCAAAATAATCCAATGAGGTATACAAAAACCTTGAAGAAAGAGTTTTCGATATTCGAGCAGGTTTTTCTTTTTTGGGTTCCCAAGGTGAGAGAAAAAAATGATATCACTTTTCCCCTACAGGATTTTATGGACAGACGAGGAAAACTTTCACGTCAAACGGAACAGTTAGTTCCCAAAATTGGCTGGTGGTCCAAAAATTTCCAAATTTTGTAATAGAATGCCGTAAAAAAATTATTATTCAAGACAAATGTGTGGAAATAACCAAATAATTGACCATTTTTTTTTCGAAAAAATTTGAACGCAGACATGTACAGAAATTTCATTATGATTCAGTTGTCTGAAGTTTTGATAATCTGCCTCTGACGAAATTCGTGGAATCAGCTTTGACGAAAAAACGATCCTACAAACAGTAGAAGTGAAAATGTCTCAGCCAGATGTTTAGGGGAAAAGGGAAAGGGACGAGATTGGGAAGTTTTTTGGGCCCCACCAAGATCAAGGGGCGTATCCCCAAAATGGATTTTTTTCTAGGGGGGGTTTCTGAAACAAAAGTGTATGAGCATAGACCATTTGAAAAACAAAGAACATTTAGAGAATACCATTGGGGAGAAAGCAAAAATAAACCCCCCATTTATTAAAAATGCCACAAAGTCTGTGAATGAAAGAATTATAATTTGTATAGAACGGAAAGGAGGGTTTTCCCTGAATAAAAAAATTTTTGGGTTTTTTCACAAGATTATTGAGATGAACAATAAATTTTTACGATGTTTCTTTTTTAAAATTTTGGGTTATAGTTATTTTGGTTTAATGTTTTACACATCTAATGGTAAAAAAAAGGAAAAATATGAGATTTAGGAAATTAATTCAAAAAAACGTTGCAAAAGTTTTTTTTTTGCTCGAAAATTACATCAAAGGGTTTACATCCAACAATCAATTGTTGGGTGTAAACTACACTTATTTCGAACTCATCGGGGTAACAGGCCAATGGGTATTTTCTGGGCATTTATGACATTGAAGTCTCGTATCCATAAAAAATTATGATATTTGAATCATGTTTCGTCGAATCGGTAGAGCAAAATTTTTCCCCAAAAAATTAAAAAAAAAAATTGGAAAAAGTCGAAGTTACAGTAGAGAGTCCAAATTTGGAGAAAAAAGAAAAAAAATTGGGAAAACTGAGCAATTTTTTTATTTGGCATTTTTCGAAATTTCAAAAAACTGATTTTTGAGGATTTTTGAGAATAATGTCAAATTTGACAGGTTTGAGTAGCAATTTCAGGAAAAGAGGCTATTTTTTACTCATTTTCAAGCACAAAACTAACTGCGAAGTCAAATTTTTATTATATCTTTTTAAAAAAAAAATTCCATATGTTTCCATATATATATATATATATATATATAATTTATATTTATATATATATATATATATAATAAAATATATATATATATATATACATATATATATACTTAACAAGATCACGTTTTAAAAAAGTTTATTCTGTTTATTATATATTTTTAGAGAAGAAATTAAAATAAAAAAAAAATTGGTTAATATATTTTTTCCATATGTTTTGCTATTGCTTTTTTTGCATCAAACGAAGGATTAATAATATTCAAGAAACAACTAACGACATTTTTTTTATAAATTGTTTATAAAAAAAGAAGTTTAATATTAAAAAAAAAAATATTTTGTTATTTTGTTGTCTAGAGAATATAATATAAAATAAAAAGGAAAAACCCATTTTTCCTTTCTTAGAATATTGAAAAAATTTAAAATTTTTTATTGAGTTGAATTTTTTATAAACAATTCCCCAAACTCTTTTTTCTGAAACCATGAAAAAATTTCAAAAAAAAACCATATTCAACAAAGTGTCATTTTTTTCATTTTTATAGATTTTTTTTTAAAATTTTATTGAACAAAACACACATTTTGTTTAAAGATAAAACTCAGAGACTAATAATGTAAAATAGGTTTATTTTTATTTTAAAAATAATAGTATTATTATGAAGAGGGTTTTATTGATTACAGATAAAAAATTGATTAATGTTCACAAATTTCGATTTTATTCAAAGGTTTATTTCCTTTTTCTGGTTTTCTGAAGGCCGGGGAGTTTGGGTGTTTTTATTTGTTGATCTGTTTTTTTTTTTGATTGTTCGTCAGCGCCCCGAACAGTTTCAAACATCGGGGGTTTTTCCCAAAATCATCATCATCACTACCATCACCGAAAATACCGGGATCACTTGAAGATATACGCTTAAATTTATTCACTTTCACCTTCCCCGTCAGCATGTTCCAAATCTACTAGATTATCATCATCTTTTTTTTTATATTTTCTTTCGATGTCAGCGATTGAAACAAGTCTCCCCAGACAATTATTGCAGTTTTTTGGACATCGTAGCCCAGCCTTTTCACATCCCGCATTTTTTTCCGAAATTTGTGGTGGTACAAGTGCAATATATCTTCTTGAGGAGCTCCCTGTGGAAGGCTCAGTGGTGCGTATAGGCAGATAGATCGGTTCGGCCTTTTTTTTCCCCCCCCCCCCTGGGGTTCAAAAATATTCCCGTTGATTTAATGATGAAAGTAACTTTCCCCTAGTTCATCATGACGTTCTTTCAGCAACTTTCAAAAATTTTATCCTTCATGTCTGCTGAAATGAAATATTTGCTGGGGAAATTTCATCCAATTATTTTGATAAAATAAGCAAAGAGATTGATATCAATTTCTTCCCGTGGAGCTTAGCTTGAGAGGAGCGACAGGGAGCTGACGAATCAACAAACCTCACGGAATCTTGAAGCACCCAGAAGAATAGTATAAATTGATCGTTCGTGGACGAGGATTTCAGATTTCTCCCCGCAGTTTCTACCTGTTCCCGTTTCCCCTTACTATAACGAATTGATGTTTGAGAGGGTTTTTTCAGCTTAATTTTTTCACATACAAAAATAACCCGTTATACCCATGGTTACGATGGAAAATAAAAAAACAATTGTAAAGAAAATTTTAGAACAAATCAATCCAAATCCTAATAAATAAATGATAAATAATTTTCGGAAAAAGTTACTCAACCCACATACACAAGGTTTACTATGAATAGACCAGGGCTGAAGCCTTTGAAAAGGAAAAAATTAAAAAAAATTTAGGTAAAACCCTTTTTGGGGAAAAAAAAGAGAATATTACAAAAGGGAAGGAAAAAAATAATTTAGGGGGTCTGAGTTCAAAAAATGGAAGGGGGGAGTTTTCAAGGGTAGAAACGGTTTATCTAATTTTCCCGGCAAAACTCAAGCCCCATCAAAAAAAAAATGAAGAAAAGTTGTATGTAAAAAAATTCAAATCCCAATTTTTGGTTTTTTCATTTTTTTTTTAAAAAAAAAAATTTTCCCCACGAAATTTGGGAAAACAAACCCCTTTTGGTTCCGAACACTGTTTTTTTGATTTAAAATATTCTTTTTTTCACCTTATTTTGACGTAATATCGAAAAGCACTTAATTTTAATCAAAAATTCTCCCGTCAAAATATCAGTTTTTCAAAATAGTGGTGGATTTTGGTTGTTGAAATTTTCTTTTCTGATTGCAAAAAAATACATTATTATGGTAAATTTCTCAAAAAATAAAGAAAAAAAAAAACTCAACCGAATTTAATACATCTATTTTTTTGAGAAAGAAAAATCTTCTTTAAATTATATGCGGGATGCCTATTCATTGATATTTTAAATTACCTATACCTGAGGACCTACGGAGTTTTAGCCCATAAAAAAGGTATTTCATAGAAAATTTGGGGAAGTGGCTAGAGGGTCTGGGCCTTACTACCTGTTATTTTTTTGCATTTTCGAGAACATTTAGAATAGTAATGTTTTTTTTTGCACGATCAAAAAGGATATTTCAACGAAAAAATAACCAATTTTTTAATAAGCTATTTTTGACGGGAGAATTTTCGAAAAAAAACGGGTGCTTTTTTTAAAAAAAAAGGTGAAGAATTAATATTTTAAATAAAAAAATTTCGTGTGTTTGGGAATGATGTTACGCCCCGTAATTACAGAAAATGCATTTAAAGATAATCACCAAGACGTAACCATTGTATACCGAAACTTACATGACTCATCTAGGAACAAAACAAAATTTATTGATTGCTACCCGTTACAGTCACAGGAGATAGGAAGTTAGTTTAAATAATTACCAAAACACCCGTCCAAAGTCGATACCACAAACAGGGCCTTAAAAAAAAATCCCCATAACCGACGGAACCCGCCCACATCATTAAGGCCGTATCTAACCATAAATCAAGGGAATCGCCAAAGGGAAAATTTTTAAAACACACTTGTTGGTCATTATTTCCAGGGGTTTAAACCCACAGCTACCTAAAAACCGTCATGCGTAAAATATTATCCAATTATAACAAAAATAAGCGAGAACGGGGTTTGACAAAAAAGACCCTTTTTCAGTTTTTCGATGTCACCCGTTAAAATATAAAAAACACTAATCCCCCCCCAGCTTGATCGAAGATATATAAAAAGGGAACGGAGAGAAAAGTTTAGTTAGTTCAGCACGGTAGTCCGTGGAATAATCACGTATATCATGGAAAAAATATATGCATTCATATTAGCCGTGAAAATAAAAAAAAATCTTTCCCGTGTAAAACCCTCTCGAGTAAAGAATCTTTATGTCATTCCAAAAGTGGGGATAAAAGTCAGTCGAATTACGTATCTTACAATAATAAAAGGGGTTTCCCCCTCAGTATGTTAACTTCAGCAAACATAGAAACTCAGCCGATTCAAATCAAATATTGAAGCTCCCAGTAAAAACACGAGTGAACAGTATAGTTTTACAAATTGTCGCTTCCAAAAAAAAAGATAAAAACGGGTTCCGCAATTTCAATGGTTCACGATCACTTTGAAAAAACCCCCTCTGTATCGAATATACCGGACGAAAAATTAATTGAATAACCGTTGACGCGGGAGGAAACGAACTGTAATAAAACTTTGTAATTGCCGTTTAAAACTACTCCAGTGAATAAGGTTAAACAGGGGGAGTCCAGGGTTTTTTTTCTGTATTTATGTTTATGGAAAAACCCCAAACCCCCTTTAAAAAGTGTATGGTCTATAAACTATGCCCTAGTTTTTAAGATCCTAAGTTTTCAAAAAAGAATCATTGTTAGTCGTTTGCGCACTTGATTGCAAAATTTCTTTAGTAAAATTATTTCTATTTGTGAAGCCCCTTGCAAATTATCTCCAATACCTACATTAGTTTATTGTATGAATATTGTTGCCTATAATTCGTCCATAGACGATTGAGAGAATTGTGTGAAGTTTTTTAAATATATATATACATTCTTAACTTTTATGAGTGCAAATTTTTTTTTTAAATCATTTTTTGGTTGAATTTTTTTGAACGGTAGTACTTCCTGAAAAAAAAAGCCCATGTTCCGGTATTGAAAGAAAGGATATTGATTTTTGTAGGCCGCCCCCCTATATCATATCCGGTTCGACTATATTCAGATAGTCAATCTTTAATACCTTTTTCCCAACCTAACGAAAACGTTTATTACAGGTGTGGTGGGTGAATTCAAAAAACCCCCCGTAGCCCAGTCATCAACAATAAAAGGTGAATTTTCCCCAAAATTTCGTAAAAGAAAAAAAATTTAAAAAACCAAGAACGGGTTTTTTGAATTTTCACAAAATTTTTGAGGTTATGTGAATAATTTGGGGAAATACTAAAGTAGTTTTTTTTATTACCTACAACTTTCCCCATTTAATTTTTTTTCCAGAGGACTCGTATTTTTTGCCAAAAAAACGAGATAAATTTTTTTTCCCTAAAAAACTCACCCCTTCCATTTCCCCCGACCCCCGATCGCCCGTGAATTATTTTTCCTCTCATTTTTTTTATTTTCTTCCTTTTCCAATGGGTTTCATCCTTATCCTTCTATTTTTTTTTCTTGTTTCAAAAATTATCGACCCTGGTCTAGAAAGACTAGCTTCTTTGATAGAAGGGACTGTGACACACCAAACATTGAAGCTATAGACTTGATTGGGAGTTTATTTGAAGGCAACTGCTCTATAAAATCATCTTGAATTTTGGGATAACTGAAATTTTTGATGATTCAAAAGTTACAGGGGTTTTTGTTACTTAAAAAAACCCAAGAGCCCTCCTTTTTATACCTTTTCAGAAAATATATAAAAATGAAAAAAAATCGAATCTTTTTTACCCCAAAATTGTTTTTTGAAATTTTTTTGTAGTTTCGAAAAAATATAATAAAATTTGGAATTTGTTTATAACAATTGAATTTTTATAATAATTTTTATTTTGTGTTAATCTTTCGGGGAATCCAACCATGACTTTGAAAAAATTTTTAAATTATTATTTAAAAAATAAAATATAAAAAAAGTATTATAAACAAAAAAAAATTTTTTAAATTTTTTTGAATCGTTATATCCTCTAAACAACAAAATGATATGTTTTTTTTCTTCAAATATTAAATTTAAAAAATTTTTTATGAACAATTTATAAAAACAAATAACCTAAAAAATTTTTTTGGGATGTTTTGGATCCTCCTTTTTGATGCAAAAGCAGCAAGGGGGGGGAATACGGAAAAAAATAATTTTTAAAAATAATTTTTTAATTTTTGTTAACTTTAAAAAAATAATAAAAAACAAAATAAACATTTTGAAACTTTCATAACGTGATCTTGTTAAGTATTAATAAATGAGAAGGACTTCAAGGGCGAACAATTATTATAATATCATTTTTAAAAATTTATGCCGTTTTTATGAAAACCGTGGTCCGAAAAAAATAATGACTAATTAACCATTTTCCAACTTGTTTTAAAAATATACTCAATATTTTCTCCACCAGGACCTTGTTCTTTGAAGTATTAGATTTCCCCCAAACCCTAATTGATTCAAATTTTTCAAATCGATTTTGATACTAAAAAAAATTATGTGGGTGTACCTTTTTCAAAGACGGCCGCACGCATCTCGTAGCGGTCCCCGGGCCCCATTTTCAGCGTTAAATTGAAATTTATTTGAATGATGGAGATATAGTTCCGGGGATGACTTTTTTTTTTAAATTTTCTCCTCTTCAAGTTTCTTTTTTATTTCCGCTATCGCTTATGTTTTTGAGTTATTTTGAAAAAACTGGGAAACCCTTTTTTGTTTGTTTTTGTCGATAACAATTGCAATTTTGTCAGAAGGAAAATAACAAAAAAGGCTTCCCAAATTGCATCCCGAATCGAATGAACTCTAAATTTTTTGGGGACACTATTTTCGCAGGAAACTCACTTGTCGACTAGACTATGAGGCTATCCCCCCAAAAAACCTATTGTAACGAACCTAGGCCCGGGCCTGTCCCCACGTTGCCCCTCGACCGATGAGATCATCCCGGGGAAAATTCAAAAACCATCCCGTGGCTCTTCCGCAAAAAAACGGTCAATATTGGAAAAAATTTGGGAAAAACCGTCCCAACTTAAAATTCGAAACATCAAAAAATCCTTTTCCGGGGATAAATGGCAACCCTCAAATTGGGTAAACATTCTGAACGAAACCCATTTTGATGGAGTTTTTAAAAAGTGGCTTAATATAAATTGTTGTATATTTAAGTGTTAAATAAATTAGTAAAACCAAAAATTTAAATTTATTTACGTTACAATTTTTGTCGAAGTGGGATTTTGAAAAAAAAAAAAGTGATCTTTAAAGGGGATAGTCAGAAAAATAAATTGAAAAAACCTTTTTTTTACGCCCAAAATAGACAGGGCCCGGTTTTTGGAAGTGGACAATTGTGCGTGGAAATATAAAATGATAGCTTTTCGCGTGGGAAAAGACAATAGACGGGGCCCGGGGAAAAGGGAAATTTTGAAGTGAATTTTTTAAAAAACTGATAAACTTTTCGTGTAAAAAAAAGACGATACCTCGTCAAAGAAAAAATGTGTTCAAAAAAAAGTGGGCCCTTGGGGGATTTGAAAGGTAGCGGAATTGAAACAGGGAAATTTGGGGGAAAGGGAAATGGAAACAACAGGAAAAAAACAAATTTCTACAGGAAAGACTTTTGGGAAAGGGCTTATACAAGAAGGTGAGGCCCCCGAAACATTTTTTTTCGAAGTTCCCGGAGGTTTAAAAATTTGGTAATAAAAAAACTGGAAGAAAATTCAAGAAGCCTGGGAAAATGCTAAAATCTGGAAGAAAGCTTCTAGAAAATTAAGAAGCCGGGGGAAAAAAATGCTAAAAATCGGGGAAAAGAAGCTTGAAGAAAATTCTAGAAATCTGGAAGAGAAGCTTCAAGAAAATTTAGAAATCTGGGGAAAAGAAGCTTCTAGAAAGCCTGGAAGAAAAGTCTGAAAACACAGAAGGCCCCAAAAAAGAACTTTTGGGGGAATCGTCAGAAAAAGTATAGGAACCGTTGAGGCAGAGAAAGGACAAGATGAAGGAAATAATCAACGATGAAAACAAAGACGGAATCGGGGGCAGAAATGGACAAAATAAAAGGGAAAAGATCAGTAAAAGGGAAAAAACAATTAATAGTGCGCCCCACAGAATGGTTAACGAAAATGCAATGGGGATTTGAGTTTGAATTGGAAAAAAGTTCAAGAGGGTATAAAAGATTTTCATTTCAAAATGGGAAGTTTTCCATGAAGCCCCTCAGTTGGGAAAAACCCATGGGCAAAATTACCGCCGGCAGTTGAAGAGGGGCCAAAGCAAACGGATGGAATGCGGGGGAAGGCAGCACTGACACTTGCATTACGTGGAGAAGGACAAATATTCACCTCTCACCGCCCAAGAACAGGAGGACTATGATCACTGATTAAACATCTAGAATTACGATATGGCCACGCCCATTTGGAACACGTATACCCTCGCTGAAAAATCGCTAAAAAGGGGCGAATCCCCAAAATTCGAAACGACATTGCCCCTTGGTTCTCCCTATCCATCCCACCAGAAAATGTAATGGAGCGACTAGCGGTTAAGCTTCCCCTAGGACTCCGTGACCAAAAAACCAGACAAGCGTTGAAACTACCCCGCCCAACACATCTCGTAGACGCACTGGCACGCGTTTTGGAATACAAGGCGCAAAACAATCTTGCAAATGCCAGGAAGCCGAATGATTGAGGAAGACTCACAGGGCCTGCTTTTTGGCCCATAAAAAGTGATTGGGGAAGTTTCCCCCCGAGAAAAGACAGATAAATGCGGAATTGGAAAATTGGACAGGGCGTAGCAATGCCCAACATTAAAAACACGACCCGATGCGGGAAAAAACAAGAAGGTCGACGAGAAGGGGGCAATCGTCGGCCGTGCCCACAAGCCCCGGTTAACAACGCATATGTCGCTACCGCAACGACAGAACAGGGTGTTTTCGTAGACGGTCCATAAAACGGCCTTCACCCCCTGCTAGATAAAAGGGCTAAAATTCTGGGGCCTTCCTGCCAGAACACCGGAACAATTAACCGACAACTTGAAGCTACCCGCAAAAAGGGGAGCCACCCCACGTATATGGCGAGCACCGATTGAAATAATTTTGGGCAGCACTAAAGTGAAACATCAGGCACTTAGCGGACATCGAAACGAGCACATCGGGAAAGGACATCATAATTCCGAGGGTTTTTTATTTCAAAGCGGCGTCCTACGTGTCAACGGAGAAACTTATTTCATGGGAGAAGGAAAGTTGATCCGTGTGCTGTTGGCGAAGATGTAAGCGTATGAAGGCTGAAACCCTTCGGTCGCCTGGACGGGAGTGCGAGCAGTGGAGACGTGGTGATGTTCGAGCCCAAACTTCGTGAAAAATTGGACGAGGGGTTGCCCAGGGAAAACCCCTTTTCGGCTGAAAAAATTTTGCCGGGAAGGGGAAAAAATTTACTTTAGTGACCTTAAAAAAAAGAACAATTTTAGGGGACTGCTCGTCGTTTCATCTTGGGTCCGGGGGGACGGGACGATTAGCCAACCCAACAACCCTTTCCCCGAACTGAAAAAATTGGTTTCCATCTCTTAAAAAATAAACCACTCAACAGCCCAAACTAAAATTTAGTCAAAAGTACCAAAATCTTCGATACCGGACAAGGAAAAGGGGGGGGAACTAATGTGGTCCAGCAAAGTTTATACTGGGGTGCCCGACCGATCCCGGAATCAGCAAGAAGACCCTCTTTCCAAGAAGGGGAAAAGGCGACAAAATAGTCAGGGTATGGGAAAAGAAGGGATCGAACCATCTGACAGTCCCTGGTCCTCCAGTCGTACTGGTGAAGAAAAAAAGGGTGGATCGCACGCTTTTTTGTAGACTATCGCCAACAAAATGTCACAAAGAAGGACAGTTCCCTCCCCGAGAATAGATGACACCCTAGACACGTTGGCTGGCCCGTTTTCTCATTGTCTGAAGAGGGGTACTGGCAAGGAACTTGCTCAGGAAGATCGGAAAAAACGCTTTTCTATCGGGTCAATATTTGGATTCCCTTATCCAAAATTGGGTCTGTAATGCCCCCCCACATTCGAAAGATTGATGGAGCAGGGGAAGGGGCTCTAGGAAACACGTGTCTAGTGTATCTCGACGACAAATTTGGTCGGCAGATTTCGAGGGCCACGTGAAAAAATTGGAGGGAAGATTCTGCGACTGAGGAACTCCGGGTTGAAGCTGACCCCCAAATGCCATCTGTTCCAAAAGAAGTACGATACCCGGCCACGTTGTCCTGGGAAGGAGTAGCGTGGATGACCAAAGATCAAAGCTTTTAAGTTGGGCCCCATCCCAAAGCATTCACCAACTTCGAAGTTTCCTTGGTTTATGCAATACTATCGCCGATATGTGCGGGGATTCCCCAACATCGCTAAACCCAAGGCTCACGGGGGGCCAAACAAAGTTCCAGTGGCCCAAGAATGTCAAGACTCATTCGGGGAAACAAAAGGGACTTTGATCAACGCACCTGACTGAGCTACCCCCCTCCCCAAAGGGGGTTATTTTGGATAGGACCCCCAGCAACTGGGATTTGGGAGCTGTCCATCTCAGATCCAGGAGGGACGGGAGGGGGTCTTTGGGTTATTTGCAAGACGCTTAGAAAAACCGGGGGAATTACTGTTCACCAGGCGAGCTGTTATGTTTTAAAGGGGGTGGAGCACTTCTACAAGTACGGATGGAAAAAATTCCGTTGAGAACGGCCATGCAGCTCAAATGGCTTTTACAGTTCAAAAATCCTGGGTCAAGTAGCACTTTGGGATCGAGAGACCCCCAAAATTCTTTTCGATCGAACATCAGCCGGAACCACCATAAGAATGCAGATGCCTTGTCCAAAACCGCCCAGATGATTGCCCCCCAAACGACAAAAGAAAAAGAAGCAACACTTTTAGAACCGCGGCAATGGATGACAACTGGAAGACAGAAAGATCCAGAAAGACCAAGAAAAAACCCGCCCTTTGGCAGTTGCCCCGCTGGAAGAAGGGAAACGAAGACCATCATGGCAGGAAGTCCAGGTTACTCGCCGGCTTTAACCCCTTGGGCATAAGGAACTCTTTTTTATTCGGGACAATGGGATCCTGAAAGGGGCGGAGGCCATATTGGGGGGAAGACAGACGCCAAATAATTGTTCCCAGGAACAGAAGGGGGGAATGCTGGGGGGAAATCCATGAGGGAGTCGCTGGAACATCTGGGAGTGACGAAGACCCCAGAAAGGGGAGGAAGGTTTTACGGGGCCAAATTTTCAAGCTGACGCCCAGGACTGGTGCAGGGGTGCGTTTATGCGCTGCTAGCAATGGACCCGAATACGCCCCAAGGCCCCGATGCGTCGTACAACGTAGGCAGCCCGTTCGAAGAATCGCCATTGACATCGCCCCCGTTTCCGATCCGACCAGGGGAAAAATCATCCGGGCAATGGACTACTTGAAGGGGGCGGAAGCCTATGCCCGCCAACCGGAAGCCATCACCGTCGCCGACGTCTTGGTGAAAGAGTGGATATGTCGATTCGGTATTCCAATGGGCTGCACTCGGATCAAGGCAGAAATTTCGAATCCAACCTTTTCCAAGAAATATGTCTACTGCTGAACATCCGCAAGACAAGAACCACGGCCCTACATCCGCAGTCCGATGGAATGGTGGAACGGATGAACAGGACGATCAACCGCCACTTGTCCAAGGTTGTCTCTGACCATCAAAGAGACTGGGACCGGTATCTTCATTTGTTCCTGATGGCCTATCGATCCGCAGTACACGAGTCAACCGGTCAAACTCCTGCTAGTATTATAATGGGCCGAGAACTGCGACTGCCTTGTGACCTGAAGTTTGGGATACCGCCAGGACAAGACACTGCGGGAGAGGACTACGTCAGCAAACTTCGGCAGAGAATGGACGACATTCATGAACGAGTCCGGTTGAACATCCAGAGTGCCAGCGATAAAATGAAGAAAACCTATGACATCAAGGCCGACGCTGGAGGATTTAAGGTTGATGACCTGGTTTGGCTGTACAACCCCAAACGTCGTCGTGGACTATCACCAAAGTTGCGGAACTCGTGGGAAGGCCCGTATAAAATCGGGAAAAGGATAAACGACCTTGTGTACCGAATCCATAAGCCACCCCGAGGGAAACCAAGGGTCGTCCATTTCAACAGGTTGGCCCCTTACGCTGGAAACCATGACCAAGTTCGCGCCCTCAAGCCACCGGAGGATGATATGACGTTCGAGAAGTTTTGCTCCTTGTACTCAAACGGGCAGAAAGTTCTACATGGGGTTACTAGAGAGGAGTCACGAGACCTTTCGAGGTGCCTGCTGACTACGCACTAGCGCACTGTGTGGCAGAAGATCTTCGAATGTCCAGGGCATCGCCGTAGTGTTCTCCAAGAAATTTGGTCAACTCCAATCACTGCGGAGCAGAATCCAAAAGTTGGTGGGGTGCTAGCAGTTGAAGAAGGCCAGAGAAACATCTACTACCTAGTTACCAAGAGGCATTCCAAGATAAACCGTCCTATGAAGATGTCTAGAAGAGTCTCACCAAACTAAGAGATACTATGGTGGACCAGAATCTGGCGGATCTAGCAATTCCAAAACTATCCTGTGGTATTGATGGGTTGGACTGAGAGTCATAAGAAGTATGCTGGAGGCGATATTCAGATCCAGCGGCGCTCAGGATTTTGGCTTTGCTGTAACCCTCTTCCACGACTCACTGAAGACCGTGGAGTGTTACTTCCATCGAACTTCACGGTGCAGATATGGGGAGTCATGCAGATATCGTCACACTCCAGGATGAAATTTCGGGACGAAATGTCTTTAAGAAGGGGCAATGTAACGAACCTAGGCCGGACCTGTCGCCTCACACGTTGCCATCGACAGCGATGAGATCATCCCGGAGATATTCGAGAACCATCCAGTGGCTCTTCCGGGAAAACAACGGTCAATATTGGAAACAATTGGAACATGCCGTCGCCAACTGAAAGAATTCGAAACATCGAGAATGCTGTATCGGAGATAAATAGGCAACCTCAAGTGGAGTAAAACATTCTAACGAGCCCATCTGATGGAGCCATATACAGTGGCGTAGTAATATAAATTAGTTGTATATTTAAGGTTAAATAAATTAGTAAAACCAAGTTAAGTTTATTTACGTTACACTATGTTCTACGGTCACTACATGTGACGCTAACCCTCTCACATTGCTCTCGTTCCCTACTAACTTTGAAAACCATTGAATTGAAGTGACGTTTTGTCTGAAACGACATTCACTTTCAGGCCTTCTTCCCAAAGCTTACTCTTAGTTTGTACTGTACCCATCGTATGACAAATATCCACAGCTGGGATTTTACTGCAATCAAAACACTATAGATCAAGGACAATCATTTTGGAACAAAAAAATTCTAAGCAGTATGTGGATGGTCTGAAGTTATAAGTAAATTGGGAAAAATCAAGACGACGAGTAAAAGTTCCGGAAGGGGGTGAATATACGTTTTCAGGGTTAGATACTGGTTTTGCGATTTGTATTGGAAATGTGGATCATAATGTAATACTTTGATTGATCATTTTCAACATATCCACAAAATTAACGAAAAAATGCTTGAAACAGGTTTTGTTTTTTATTTTAACTCCGCAAAAAAAATGTTTTCACGAACCTTCTTTTTGTGTTTTGAATTAGCTGTAATTTTTTCGAGGCAAAATATTGATTTTCGATTGTGTACAAATTTAAATAAAAAAGCCTGATTTTCAATCAAAAAAGTTGGTTCACAAATTTTAATTTTTTAACTGTATCACAGCCCTTTTCTCATTGAAATCTCGACTTTAAAGATGGCATGTGAAAAATATATTGTTCGTTTGAAAATATCGTGTAAAAATGCAAAAAACAAAAAAAAAACTTTTTTTTTGAGAATTTCTTATTTTTTATTGCGAGTAAGCTTTGAAATTCATGAAAAAGACCACTTTTCATGTAATATAAGGTCATTTACATTCGAAGAGAGATGCTTGGCAATGTTTGCGCCTGGCTTCATCCCTAAGAAAGAAGTTAGTTCCTTCAGCAGTACATCCATTCGCACACAACTGATCCATCTCAATGATAATATCAGCTGAAACTAACATACAGAAGTGAATGAATACAAAAGGCACATTTGATTTCGATGAAAACGAAAGGTTTTTCGTTCGCAAAGAGTGTGGCACTATATTGTTTAATGTAGTGTAGTAAACAAAAGTAGAAGATTCTTTTGTCAAACATAGCTTGGTAATCAATTAACAGCTACGGTTTGGGGGATGGAAACATCATGTTAACGGTATCATGCCAACATTCACAAAATAACAATCAATTCCCGAAAATTGCTGAAAATTATATGCTGTATCTGCGAAACAAGATAAATAGCAAAAAATGTGGCTGTCGCAAGCATGGCTTGAGATGCACAATTTTGTGCTCTAATTGTCATGGTTCTGAAATCTGTTCAAATTCTGAAAAACCATCGTACGATTCCGGGGACATCGAAGACCAAATAAATTCAAATCAAAATAATACTGAACTCGAAAATCTAGAACTGAAAAAAAATCGAAGAGTTAGAAGATGAACCAGAAGAAAACGAAAGCTGCATTAATGATGGAGAGCGACCTACAAAGAAAATTAAATTAAAATAAAACTATTTTGACATTAATTTTTTCATATTTGGCTGTAATGACTCATGCATTCTATCAATGAGCACGAGATAAGACGATAGATATGCTGTCCTTCGAAGGAGACGTTGAGACGACGGTCTTGAGTTCGTTGAAGAACCCTACCTCTGAAAACATCAGAAGATTCGGTAAAATTTCCGGTTGGGAGGAGTGTGCTCACCTGGCGTCGGTGTTCAGCCTTGTAGAAGAAACAGGCCGACGTTACATGAAGCAGGAAAAAAAAAGCCTTTGTTTTTGAAGTTTGTACGTATTCAATTATTGTTTAAACAATGTTTTCGGTAACTTCAAAACCAATAACAAATGATTGAATTGAATGACATCATATCACATGAAAATTAATCTTTATTGTTAATTTCAACTCTTATTTGCAATAAAAATGAGAAATTCTCAAGATTACTAAAAAAACAATTACGAAAGAGTCGTATTTTCTTTGTTTTTTGCATTTTTAACGATATTCTTCCACACGAACAATATATGTTTTTCATACCATCCTGAAGTCAGGGTTTCAACGGAGAAAATGAGCACTAAAAAACTTAAAAAATTTAAAATTTGTAAACCACTTTTTTCGATTAAAAATTAGTTTTTTTTCCAATTTGAATTCGTATACAATCGAAAAGTTGATAGTCTTCTTCGAAAAAATCACAGCTCATTCAAAACACAAACAATAACGTTTCTACTAAGTGTCATAGACTTTAAATTTTTCCGGTTTTTAGCGTTTTTCTCGTTCATTTTGAGGTAATAATGAAAAATGATTGAAACAGTAGTCAGATTTTTTATTATCTACAACTTTGTATCAAACTTTTCCGATAGAATACATATTTCAGCTACAAATCGTGAAAAACCAATATCCAACCCTCGCATTATATATTTTGCTACCCCTTCCGAACTTTTTACTGAGTAGTCTTGATTTTCTCAAATCACTTTTAATCTACCCCAAATTTCCTGACCACCCACATACTGCTTAGAATCTTCCAGGAATTGGATTAAAAATCGATTTGGCCCTGGTCTACTATTCCAAGATTGTTTTTCGGCCCATGCAATCTTCTTTATTATCATGGGGACTCTTCTTCCAAAGTTTTCCTTCAGACAGCGCTATTTTCATACATACAAATGGAAATATTGAAGATACTATATTTTCAGAAAAAAGCTGTAGACGAGCAGATGGCGATATTTGAGTTATAACCAATGCGCAAACCGACATTTAGTGACTTGGATAAAATGGAATATCTTGATATGGTGATAATGGAGTGCATGAGGTTATATCCCCGGTGCCTGAATCCTGAGAGATTTGTCACAAGGTTTCAAATATGGTAAGTGGTAAATTTGTATAGATCAGTTGTGATTATCAGTTTCAAAAAATCATGAAAAACTATGACACTGACGAGCAAAATTGAAAATATTCTCAGAATTATTCAACCGATGAAATAAGATCTATCTCATACATAAGTGCGAAAGTTTTAGGGGTGATTCATAGGCATTTGTACTCTTTCAAAAATGAGAGAACATTTTTTTCTTGAAATGAAAAGTTGAAAAATGGCATTTTGTGGGCATTCTACCAATAAGAAAGCTACCTATGAATATTTTTAAATTTGTTGTGATCTTTTTACCGAAACAAAATTTCTATTTAAAAAATATGTGTTGAGAAAACGATCTTTTTTTCTCTTCTGTTGTGTCCGTAGAAGCAATAGTTTCCAATGAGAAAATAAAATACAACATTGTTCATGAACGGATCTTCTGTAAATGGAATCGAAAGAATCTAGTGAAAGACTGTCACGTTTTGTTTTGCACAACTTATGACTTCAATCGTAGAATTTCAAAATCGCTTTGATTTCTATGTGGTAGTTGAAAGTTCAATTGTGTCTCGGATCTCCAGAATGAATAATTACACTAACGCTGAAATGGCCGATAGGCATTTTATGTATGGTCGTGCCAATGGGAATTCTTTGGAAGCTAGACGGTTCCTATGCAGAGATGTATCCTCAGCGTGATACCTCATCACAATTTTGCAATCTTCCCCAACTCTCTGGAAAGAGGGACTCTGAGAACGAATCACTGATTGTGGTCGTCCACGAATAATAAGAACGTTAGCACTGGAAGAAGAGGTTCTCCATGACAAATTGGTAACACTCTTAATGTTAGCAATGAAGTAATCTGGAAAATAATGAAGGATTACCAATTGTATGCTTACCATATTCAACGAGTCCAGGCACTTTTGCATCGATATTTTTCCTTTCGAGTAGACTCATGTCAATGGAGTCTTCAAATGATTACCCAAAATGCTCTAATTTTAGAAAACATAATATTCACTGACTAATCCAACTTTTCAAGGCAAGAGATCACAAATTTCTATAACAATCATCTATGGGCCGAAGATAACCCGCATTCAATTCGAAAAGGTCGGTATCAATTTGAATTTTCACTTAACGTGTGGTCGGAATTATTGCGAAAATATTATTGAAACCGTATTTTCCACCGTCAAGGCCAACTGGCCAACCTATACAAATTTCTCCAGGAGCAGATTTCCATTTTACTTGAAAATGTTCCACTAGCTATTCGACCACGAATTTGGTCTCAAACGATGGTGCGCTTGTTCATTCCAGCATAACTGATCATCAGTACTTGTACGACGTGTATCCGAATCGTTCAATAGGCAGAGCAGGACCCCAACCTTGGCCTCCCAGGGTCTCCAGTCTTAAACACCTTGAAATTTTGCATCTAGGGTCGCCTGAAGTCCTTGGTTTATACGACCCCATTGAATGTGTGAATTCCGAGGGATCGCATCATTGCAGCCTGCGAGACAATCCAAAACACCAGTAATATTCAAGTTTGCGCCAGTCTATGAGACGGATACTTGATTCCTGTCTAATGGTTGAGGGGGGTCGAAATTTCATAACTCTGTTCGTTTGATCTGGCCGCATTTTTCTTTATGTAATACACTTATTATGTTTGTATTTTCAATTGATATTCTATTAAAACAAAACATGGTAAATTGGTACATGCCTAGGTTGAAAGTCAAAACAAGCGGACTCATTTCAAAATACTACGATTGAAGTAACAAGTTGTGCAAACAAAACGTGACAGCCACCTACTAGATTTTTTCGATTCCATGTACAGAAGATCCGTTCATGCACAATGTTGTATTTAATTTTTTTATCTGGAAACTATTGCTTTCACGGACACAACGCATGAGTTAAAAAAGTTTTTTTGATGAATTGTTCTTTCCAACAATATTTCCAAATTTTATTGATAGAACATTTCCACAAAATGCCATCTCCTCAACTCTTCAGCAATTTCAAGAGAAAATAATTTTATTTTTAAGCTTATGCATATAGCTTTATCGCGGGCCTTGAGGCGGAGACCGAATCCAGAAATTCCGTAACGAAAATAAACCTAACATCCCACTCCGACCGGACAGCGGTCGGCGTTAGGGCACCTCCTCTTTGTATTTACTTCATGGTACGACTCCACGAAGCTCGCACGAATCGAGACGAGTTGCTCCGAAATCAGACGAATACGTAATCAGCTGTTTGTGAGAAAGTATAGATGTTAATGTTAGGAGCTCATTTGTTGGAGATATTTGTGCGTACTTATGCAAACTTAGAAATGGCCTACACATAGTCATGGTAGCAATTTACATTTCTCCGAATCCAAAATTAGACGAGGTAGAGCATTTTATTCATTGCACTTTACTGGAGCATGAAGAAGGGTCAAAGTACTTGGTACAAATGGTAATGAATTCCACTTATCTTGGCTGGGATTTCAACATCAACTTCGCTGATAAAAAATCAGAGCGGTTGACAAGTTTTCTTTCGAAAATATTGAATTTGAAAATGAATAATGATCCACAAGAATCCACAACAAAATATGGAACCACCATTGATGCGGTATTTTCCAGATATTTAGGAGATATCAAGTCTCAAACTTATGTTTCTTATTTCAGTTACCATAAACCTATAGTTTCAATGATAAATATTCCTGAAGAGCCGACATGTATTGAAAAATAATAAAAAAATATTTTGAACAATATTAACTTCTCATTTATTTAATAAAAGGAAAAAAAATGTTTTCTTATCGGTCACCACGCTCAAAGTGTAACTTGAATTAATATCAAAGAAAAAAAAAATACTGCATAAATAAAATAAATATATAATTATAATTGCGTAAGTTGATAAAAAATGCTCTGCAATAGCTTTACCGCGGCAGTCTCCGAGTGCCACACGTCGTTTTTATTTTTGGAAGCGTGTAACTTTTCAAGGAAAGGCCTAACAGCTTTTGTTTATATGAAAGACCCCCTTTGATTTTCTACAAGGAATCACCCCCTGGGAACTTTCGTACTTAGTTGGTATCACTTTGTATAATGATAATAATAATTATAAATTGTTTTCATTCACCATGGGATACAAGGCCAAAACTAATGGTGAAAGTGAAATATAAGATACAACGCCTTAGTAGAAAACATGGTGAATAAATGTGTCAACCTAGGCCATTTTCAAACTCAACCTTTACAAATAGTAAAAATAATAAGGAATAGAAAAAAGGAAACAAAAACAATTACTCTTCTCAGTCCTCGATAGTAAGCTATGGTCATGGTGTGGAGAAGTGGGAAGATACTAATCGTGGATATGCAGTTTCACCTTTTTTTAATTTATCAATTGTATGAGACCTCAATTCACTGGGAGCATATTATAGCATTTAGGTGCGAAATAAGAAAAGTGCTAGTAAAGATAGAGGATTTATGCTTGGGGATGACTAGAATTGACCTATTGCGTTTATCAAACCTATTTTTGCAAAAAAGGAGAACCTGCACTGATACATGCTTTGTCCTCAAATTTCAGTTCTCGAGTATCATTGACTGTTGCTGATTATTGATTCGCTTCATGTTATCATTCATATTGAACACTTATTATAACTTTGTTGGTGAAATATTGCTACCTATATGTGACATCGATGAAACTCATCAGTTGAGGATTTCACAAAGCACTTTATCAAAGGGTAACTTAACTTCTCGAGTGATCATTACCGATATTTCTACAGTCAGTCAAAAAATTCAGAATTCGAGATTTCCTGCCATATTTTGTATGTAGTAATCGAATACTCTAAAGAATAATACTTGAAGAAGAAAGGCTTTCTAATGGATATCCGAATTTTGACTCATTGAGTCCACCTCAGAAGGGCTTGATGAATCCACGTTCACAACATCTGGCATTTTCTCTTCTCAGAATCATCGGTGGTGGTCGCATCAAAATCCAAATTTTGTCATTGCCAATAAAAACCAGTATTTCCAAAAACAAACGTGTGGGCGGTCTAATTAACGAGAAATCAATAGGGCCGTTTTATTTTCGCCTAAACCTTAATGGATTTGATCATTTACAGTTTTGGAAAACAAACTTTTTGATAATATGAGTTAACAATAACAAAAATAAATTATGGTTTGTTCATGATAGATCTCGCGCTCATTCTGCTAGGATTGTTTCTGAATGGTTAAATGGGGAATTTGGTAGTGAAGGGTTAGGACGAAATACCGATCGACGATCGCCTCCTGGTTCTCCAGATCCCACCCCAATATATTTTTAATGATATTAATAATAACGATTCATTAGCCCAAGCCATGTAAAATACATTTGAGGTTGTCACAGAGGAATGAGTGAGAGTAGAATAAAGAATACAGAATAGAAAGCACCATGCACACACGTATACATGAACACATATACACATTTGCCGAGGAAAATTGGAAATATTCCTCGTTGAAGTAAAAAATATTTTTAATTGAGATATGTAGAACGGGTTTCATGGTGGTGTCCCATTGAACGAAAATGCAAAAAAATATTCGATTGGATAGAACGCTTCTTTCAATAAAAGTGTTGTCATGGCCGCTTTCAGTTTCTTGGCTGTGACATTTTTCAGCGCAGTTGGTAGTTTGTTGAAAATCTTTAGGGACGTATAATCAATTGGTTGCTGCGTTAATATCAGCCTGTGGTACGGAATGGTCAGATCCTCTTTGTTTCTGGTGTCATAACAATGGTGAGATGAATTGGAGGAAAGTGAAGTTCCATTTTCCTCAACGAACATAATACATTGTGAAATGAATGCCGAGGGTAGAGTTAAAATATTGAGTTTTTTAAACAGCGGCTTGCAGTGATCCCTGGGGCCAACTTGCCCAATTAAACGTGAAACTTTTTTCTGGATTTTGAAGATCATCTCACTTGCTGGGGAGTTGTCCCACAGTTGGAGTCCATAAGCGGAAATAGCATAAAAGTTACTGTAATAGTATGTTAGTGCAGTGTCTTTTCTGATTTGGTATACTACTTTATTCAGTTTTTTTGCCGTATGATCAATATGATTATATTCAATTTTGGGTCAATAGGAATACCTAATAATTCAACGCTTTTTTGTGAGTCTAGATTCAGAATAAAAAATATTTGTTTTTTCACTATTGAGTTTTAGATTGTTTGCTGAGAACCATTCCGAAGCTTTCGGTGTTGTTTCAATACTCATATGTTTTAGCTCACTTGTATCATGGCTGATATTCAAAATTGTAGTGTCATCGGCATATAAAGCCGCCGCATGAGTATTCAAAAATTTTGGTAGGTCATTGATAAATATGATGAGAAATATGGGTCCCAATATGGACCCCTAGGGAACACCACTCTCCATGCTGATTGCTCACCCGATGGTAAAACCACTTGTTGGTGACGATGATCTAGGTAGGAGGCAAACAGCTCCAGTGCCTCACCCGTAGAAATCTAATTTATTAAACAGGTATTCATGAGTGACGCAACCGAATGTCCTGGATAAATGTAGCATGGTGGCACACGTGAATTTAATTTCATCAATTGCTTCTATGATTTTTTCCAAAATGTTCATCAATGCCTTGGTTGTTGATTCATTATTTCGGTAACGAACTGTTTATGACAATTAGTTGTTTTTCCTCGAAATAAGAGACAATTCTAGATTTCAGCAAACATTCAAATATTTTTGAAAAAACTGAAAGTATTGAAATTGGTCTGAAGGAATTTATGTCCTCGTTCTCGCGAGTTTTGGGGATTGGTACTACTTTGGCGGTTTTCAGTTTTTCTGGAAATATGTTCTGTTCTAAGCACTTGTTGAATATGTAGCATAGTACTGGGGCCAGTTCGTCTCACAGATGTTTAACAATACTCTCATTCATATCATGGACGTCCCTGCTGCGAGAATTTTTTAAGTTCCTTATTATACTTTTTATTTGGTCTTCAGTGGTGGAAGTAATAAAAAAAAAGAACAGGGAGAACTGTGTGTGTTTTTGAGTGTTTCTATGGAGTCAAGGTTGCTATGCGGGGATTGAGTTAATGATATCTTTACCCACATTCACAAAGAAATTATTGAAGTTTTCTGCTGAAATGTTGGTTTTATTTTTCAACGCATTTTTTCCTGTCTTTGAATTTATCAATTACCAGATAACTTTTGATTTGTTACTGGAGTTCTCGATGGAATCTTTATATGCTTCTCGTTTTGCGTCATCAATTGCTCTCTTATAGTTAAATTTTTTTGTAACAGCCAATTACCTCCGGTGATTGTGTAGATTGTTTCACAATATTAACAACTTCAAGCTGATTTCTCATTTCTTTCAGATTTTTGTTGAACCAGTTTATGTGTGGTATATTGGTACCTTTGATAATTATTTTTTTTGAAAAATGACTATGGAAATGTTTGAAGAAAATCAGATAAAAACGATTGAACAGATCATTGGCTTCTCCTGCAGTAAATAAGTCATTCCAACTCAAGTTAGATATGGTTTGTTTGAAATCCGCTAATTTATAGGAAAATGCGAAGCAAATAGTAATACAGGATGTATCATTAAATGATGTTGAGGAACTTGATTATTCCATCATAGGTATTGTGATTTACTCTTAGTGAATTTTATGATCGGACAATGATGATCGGATGCATTGATCGAGAAAGTGAGAAATATTTTTGCATTTTGAATATTCTCTGTTCTGATTTATTTGTTAAATGTTGAGTTATTATGCAAATAAGCCGTTAAAAATTAGCAAAACCATCAGCACCACATCCAAATACGTTTAAAAACATTGTATTATTGCCTTTGAGATTTGGGTGCGTTTAGTGCATATATTATGGATACATTGTTTCGTTAATATTAATTGATAATAATAATAACAATGTTTACTTTCAACCCTCATTTGTTCTTTTCCATGAATATTTCAGTTGGATTTTGTCGATTAATCTGTAGAGTTTCTCAATAAACATTTGAAATAAAAATTTTGCACTTCAAATAGTTTTTTAATTTTTATTATACTTTTATACCTTGTTGAAAATAAATCGGAATTCTAAAGTGTTGAATATCGTTGTTAAAAACATGAAGTTTGTGATTTTCAAAAAAATTTAAAATCTAAACTAATTTCACAAATATGCTTGAATTTGAACAAAGTTATGCGTAATTGATAACGAAGATGGTAATTAGTAAAGAAGATTTTTTTCTTGGGAGGCCATGTTCTGGTATTAAGGCATAACTTTCAATTCTAAACAACATATAGCGGAATTTTTAGAATTAAGGGTACTTTACCCTTGTCCAATTTCCATAGTTTTTGACATACCTGTATGCTGATTGACTTGCAACAATCCTAAGTGAACCTGATATGATTATTGCACAAGCACCAACTCATGACAAAACTTGTACTTGTTCAAATAATTTCAAAATATTCCATATGTTGCACACTCAAATGACCACAATGTATACACAGGGTGTAATCAAACCTCTTGCACATCCGTGAATGACAAGTGTATGATGCCATTTAATCACGAATTACATTGGGTAGAAATTCGAAAAAAAAAGGCTGGAAAAATGAAAAAAAACATATTTTTTGTTGTAAAATTAGTCGAAACTTTGTGAAACGCGCAACAGCAAAGTTTTGGCTTGATAATGTCCTTTCATAAAAATTTAAAATGGAAAATCTATTTATTTTTTGATGAACTATCAACTGTTAGCGGATGTGCAAGAGGTTAAATTACACCCACCAAAACTAGGAATATTGGGGTAAGCAGCATTGAAAAAGTAAACTCTCTAAGGTTTATCCAAGTTTTCGAAAATGCTTATTTCCATCATCAAGAAAACTACAATAGATGAAAAACCAATTGTAAAACATTCAAGTATGAAACATTATGCTATTTACAATTTTGTTAAGATTGATTCCAGTGGTTTTATATTCATCTAACGTGGTTATACAAAGAAAAAAGTAAATCAAAGAAAAAAACGAAGTTCAAAGTTAATAGAAAACGCATTGAAATTGTTTAAATTTATATTAATATAACTGTCTACTCCATCTGGCATAATTAGTGAAATTGACAGGTTAGGAATGATTCCCGTAATTTTATGTGAGCCAACGACATCTAACGGGTGTCAAGTGGAAGTTATTACAGTGGTACAAACTGTTGGATTAATTCCAACTGTTGTTACTAGGTGGTGATACTATTTTGATATTGCATTGTTGCCACTATTTGAAGTGATATCTAAAGACAATAAATAAGAGTAGATCCCACTCAAATATATAATATCTGTTCTTTATTGATGCAATGGTTTTCTTGGAAAATGAAAGCCATTTCTAAGAATGTTTTTTTTTGTTATATGTGACTTTGTCGCTAGCACTTTCATGAATCGTAATTCATCTGTTGGTACAATTCATTCAAATGTTATGCCAGTGCATATATTTCAGGGTGCAACCTGCAGTCACTTTCATGAGACATTTTTCTGTTTGAAATGATCTTTGCGTTTGACCAATATATTGTTTATCAAACACAACAATTTCTCATGAAAGTACCTCCAGATTGCATTCTGAAAGATGTGCTTTGGCAGAACATGTGAATGAATTTGACCACCAGACGGATTACGATTCAGTAAAAGGGCTAGCGACATAGTCACATACAACAAACAGAGGGCTTTTAGTTCCAAAGAAATGTATTGCATCAATGAGAGAACGGATATCAACCATTTGAGTGAGATCTACTCTTATATATTGTCTTCAGATATCACTTCGAATCGTGGCAACAATGCAATATCAAATAATAGTACCGCCACCTGGTAACAACAGTTGGTACTAATCCAACAGTTGGTACCAGTGTAATCATATCCAAGTGACACCCGTCAGGTATCATTGGCTCACATAAAATTCCGGGAATTATTCCCAAACTGTCAGTTCCACAAATCACGCCACATGGAGTCGACAGTTATATTTATATAATTTCAAACAATTTCAATGCGTTTTCTATTAACGTTTCATTCTTTGATTTACTTTCTTCTTTTGCATTACTATGATAGATGAGTATGTTTAACATCATTGAAACCAATCTCAATAAAGCTGAAATTAGTATAATGTTTCGTACTTTACCATGTATTACTATTTGTTTTTCATCTTTTGTAGTTTCCTTGAGGATGGAAATAAACATTTCCGAAAGCTTGGATAAACCTTAAAGAATTAACTTTTTCATTGCTGCTTACCCCAATATTCCTGGTTTTGTACCAAACTAGTCAGCAAAGACTTCTTCCCATCCTTTCCTATATCTGTTTATTCATACACATATATATAAATTTAAATATATATTTAGTTATTTTGGGTTGTGAGGTTTTATTGAATCCTAGTATATCTTCAGTATTTTTTTTCCTCGTTTTGGTTTATTGTTTTTTCATTTTATAGTACGTGTACAAGATAATCTGAAAAGGAGGGGAAAATACAATTAATTTCTTGTTGTGTGACAATAGCTTAGATCTATGTGGGTAAATTAGTAATGGGGTAATAGGGGGGTAGACAAGTTTATAACGTACCGTGGTGATCATTGTGCTTAGGAAATATGATTTCTTTTTTTGTTGTTTACTATAATTGTTAAATATATTGGAGAGTGTTCATGCGCAAAACTCCACACACGCTAGCGCCCATCACCTTCAATACTCCCTTCCCACCGAGATGAGGTAATCGATGGTCACAGAGGTACACCAACTTCAGT
>JAFIRS010003197.1:0-62500 GCA_018342105.1 Gonioctena quinquepunctata | reverse complement strand
CACAATTAGTTACCAATATTTTGACAATATCATACAATTCAGAGAAACACTTTTTCATCCAAGATTCTTTTGAATTCAGTTCCTTCATTAATGAATTTCAACTACCTCAAAATTACAGAATAATCAGTTTAGATGTTGTTGCCTTGTTCAATAATATTACAGTTACTTTGGCAAAAGATAGTATTGTTAAACACTGGAATGAAATTTCTACTCATTGTAACATTTCGAAAAAAGCTTTCCTAAATTTAATAGAATTCCTTTATGATACCACAGTTTTTATATTCGAAGATACGGTTTATAAATAAATAATGGGAATGCCAATGGGCAGCCCAGTATCACCAATTATTGCTCAATACGTAATGGATGATTTAATTGATAATTGTTTGAACCAAATACAATTTAACATCCCTTTTTTGAAAAAATACGTGGACGACACAATATTAAGCGTTCCACATGACGAACTTCAAGAAGTATTACAGGTTTTCAACTCTTATCATGAATCCTTACAATTCACCATCGAAGAAGAAGATCAAAATAACAGTGTCCCCTTTCTTGACACAAAGTTGATCAGAAGGGCTAACAACACCATTATTACCAGTTGGTACACTAAACCTGGAGCCTCAGGAAGGTTCCTTCACTACGAATCGTACCACCAACACAAACAAAAAATCAACCTCGTATTATGCATGAAAAACAGAGTCATCAAAACCAGTCACACTTCTTTACGCAATCAAAATTTAAAAAAACTTGCTCATCTTTTCATTGACAGTGGTTATCCTAATCGTTTGGTTTATAAATTAATTTTCAGCAGAACCTCCATAGTAGATGAACCTTCGATTATCACGAACCCTTCCGAACACAATCTATTACCGAAATACTTATCGTTACCTAATATTCACACTATGAACCATAAGTTCAAAAAAATCTTTTCTAAATTTCCCTCCATCACAATTACGTACAAGAATCAACTTACTGTCAATAATATTTTTTCTAAATTGAAAAACAAAGACCTCATGTTAGAACAATCCAATGTAGTCTATTGCATTCCTTGTTCTCAATGTAATAAAAAATATATCGGACAAACTAAAAGAAAACTCAATGATAGAATTTGCTCGCATAAAAGTGATATTAGGAATCTTAAAAAAAGTTGCATCCTAGCACAACACACCTTAGAAAAAGATCACAAACCCGATTATGATAATGTCAACATATTGGATCATGAATCCAATTTAAAAAAAAAGAACTTTTTTGGAAATGTCTTACATATACAAAGAACCAAATTCAATGAATGCCAAAACTGATATTGATAACCTTAGTATCATTTATTCCTACTTATTGAGTCTCCCTCCACATTCAGATAACACTATTAACCATTTTTCACAATCTCTTATACAATAATTTTTTCAAGTTGTCACCCTAATTCATGACTATTGGCCCAAATCATAAAATTGGCAACACTACCTTTCAAAGATGGTTAATACTTCAATTCCTCATGTCAATCATTATTTTTATTAGACATAAATTTCACTTGATCTTGTCAACATTGTGTCAAATTAATCTCTTCCCTTAATGTACAATCCATAAGTGTTTTTTACATCAATTTTTTATTTATTCATTGTACATTAGTTGTATGTTCTTCATTAATATGTGTTCCATGTATTCACAAGTTTTGCTCGAAGTTAACCTCACTTTCGTAAGTAAATTTTTTAAAAAAAATTTTAATTTAGTAAATTTTATATAACTGCATACCCAAAATAAAGATCCCTTTTTCATTAATATAGACAGTCGACAAACCTCAACTTCATATATATATATATATATATATATATATATATATATATATATATATATATATATATATATATATATATACGGTATAAGTGGGCCTCCGGCCTTGTTAATTCTGAGGTTCACTGAGACTCCGATGTCACCGAGCCTCCGATATACGGACGCCCGGTAACCACCCTTTAAAAATGTCGCATACGACATGTAACATAGTAACAAACACTTTACCACAAAAATATGGAGGAGTCCAAGTTGCCCGATTTTTGATAGCCATTTAAAATTTAGTGCAGCCCCTCGCCGCTGAAGTGCGCTGCTTATATACTTTGTTTATGTTATAGTGTTTGAAACGTATACTTTCGAAGGTCACTGGGCTTCCCCCAATTTGGCAACACAGGGGATGCACACAAATAACATTCATTTTAGATTGTCATCAAGAAACATGTATTCTTTCCGCGCACGAACGAAATAAATTGTGGAAGCTGCAATTGCCTCCCAAATATTTTGAATGAGCCTGGCAAATACTTTTTCTCATTGATTCCGCAATTTATATTACTGCGATTACGTCAAGATTTATTCGGGAGTCCACTGAAATATTGCGATATTTCACCATTTCAGAAAAGGTACTTTCACAATGTTATACACAAATCACTCAAACAAATTATCATACAAGATTCAACAAAAGGACACCAAATTTCCGCTATCGTCTCAAGCAAAAAAAAATTAATTTGTTTATTTCATTGAATGAAAACAATCTTTATATAGAATCCTTACTTGAATATATTCTCGTGAGTTGGGTATTTTGTGAACCTGAAAAAACGCTTGCATTGTTTTCCACATATCAGAAAATCTATATTCTCGTAATGTGTCTTGTATTTGATTCGTATTATTCATTTTCGGTTATTATATTGTGTACCACGAAAGTTACTGAATGAGGTTGCTTAGAATGGATTATATTAACTGGATGTAGGAATCTGGGGTATTCCAAGATTCAAGATTACAGATGAATCATGAAAAATTTTCAGGTAAACGACTCAAATGAATTCAATTTTAATCAGAACATGCTACTGTTCAAGGGTACAAAAAAATATGGAATTTTTTGGGTGTGTGACACAAGTTATGTTATAAAATCAGTAGCCCATTGTTTTAGAAATATACCAACAGAAAATAGTCAACAGAACATATACATATAGACACTAATGAATTGAAATAATCTATACATATATAATGACTGACTGATTCACTAACGCCCAGACCAAATAACTCAACACAAAGAGCTGAAATTTTGATAGCGTATTCCTATGATGACATAAGTATATAACCACTTACAAATTTTTTTTCAATACTCCATCCCTAAAGGGGTGAAAATCAAACTACCGTTAGTTTTGAAGTAAGAGTCATGGAAACTGCTATTTTTGGCCTTTTCTTCTCAAATAACGAAACACGTATTTTTAGATTATTGGAAATTCAACCCTAAAGGGGTAAAAGAGTTAACTGGGGTTCGAAAGTTTGTACTCCCTTTTTTCAAAAAATTGGTGATTTAGTTAAAAAAGGTTATTTGAGGTCTTCCTAGTAAGACATTTGTTTTCCAGTGTTTTTAGAAATTCAACTACTAAAGGGGCGAAATGGGGGCTGAAAATGTTTATTAGGGTTCCGTGAGTTTTTATGTTAGAATAATGAAAATTGGTGTTTTGGATCTCTGTCACGAATAAATAAATCGTGTTAAACTTTATTCAAAATGCCATATCTACAGGGGTGGAAAGGGATTGGTGAATTTTTAATAGTCGTCACAAAGCATTAGTTCCGCTGTCAAATCAATTATGCCACCCAAACGAGATAACGGGATAACAGGATAAGGGGAAACGAAATCACGGAATAGCCTGAGCCATAAGCTAGATGAAAACATATGGAAAAATGCTGGTTGATAATAATAATATAACAATACCATAATATATTTTAGGAAGAAACCCTTATAAGTGAGAGTTCTAAATGGTACAGAAAATCGAATGGAGGAGGAACATTCTTTCACAGATCTTGAAAACTACTCAAAATTATTCATTTATATTACCGAAGAAAATTATTCACTGTGCTATTGAGGATTTGAAATAATAAGAAATAATGAAATTGAATAGAAATAATTATGCTCAATGAATAGTATATTCAATTCTTCTTGAAAGGAAACTGAAGAAAATAGATCCAAATAAACTGGGGTACCATTAAAAACACATTTTCGAAATTGAAAGTAGGTATCGAGAAGTTTTTTTTTTCATAATGAAATGATAAGTAATATCAATATATATTACTGAATCCTCAACCAATATTTCCACAAATAAAAATATTTTCCAAACCATGCGCTATGGGATCATATTTTTTTCCCTTTTTTAACATATGTTGTTTAGGAAAAATCCGTGTATCAAACTCAATCGATTCGGGATGACATTCCAAAAAAGTCGTATTTTTCGATTTTTTTAACAAAAAACAGAAATAAAAATAAAAACGGTTCTAGTTTTTTGGAAAAAGCTCAAAAACTATCGATTTTCGGGAAAATTGAAAAAGAGGAGAAATTTCCTGTGATAATGTTACTCTCGCAACTCTATCCCAATTATTAATAATTTTAATTCAACGATGAATTAAAACAGGGCCTCGCGTGGGCGTTACGCTAGACTACAGCACCTCTCGTGAGAGCAATTCACATAACATATTTTTTATATTATTGAATGTGAATTCAAAAATTAAAAAAAATTATTGTATCATGTATCATTGGAAAAATGTAATTTTGGTAATTTTTTTTTCATTCAATTCTGATAATGTAAGGCTATTGTTGTTTGAGTAGTTTTTTTGGAACCGCCGATTTCATTAAAAACCGAATAATTGTTCACAGAATGACTCCATGATTTCTTGCTTCCTGAAGCACATTTTACAGTGTACTCAATAATATCACGCTATAAAATTGTTTGAAAGTTAATTAGTTTGGTAATTATAAATTTCTAAAGATAACAAAATATGAGAAACACACACAGTTTGTGGTATATGGTTGTTTTTGTTATTTTTTGTACTACTAAAAAAATTAACCAAAAATTTTTTTTAAAAAAAAAATTCTAAATATATTATTTAAATAATGAGAAAATGAAAAGAAACAATTTTAAAAAGAATATAATAAACGTTGTGAAATGCCTTTGTCAGATATAAAACTGATAATAATGTGGAATATCATAAAAAATACAATGTTTATTCGATATCTCATATTTTGTTACCTTAAGAAATTTATAATTAACAAAATAATAAATTTTTCATCAATTTCTGCATGATATCATTGAGTACACTTGTGAAATGTTCCCCAGAAAGCAAAAAAAATATGGAGTCATTCTAAACAATTATTTGGTTTTTATAAAAACGGTGATTCCCACAAAACTACTTGATTAGCAATAGCCTCCGATTATCAAAATTCAATCAAAACAAAATAACGAAATTATATTCTTTCAGGTGTTCAGCTGATACTTTGATTTTTGGAATTTTTAAATTTATATTTGATAGTATAAAAAATATTGTATTTGAATTGCTCTCTCGAGAGGTGCTGTACTCCTGCCGTAACGTCCGCGCGTAGCCCTATTTTCAACGTTGAATCAAAATTATAAATAATTGATATAGATCTCCGAGACAAAATTTTTTATAGTTAATAGTCTCGTCTTCAAGAATCTGTTTTTTTATTTCATCTATCATCAAGAGTTCTTGAGTTACTACCAAAAAACTAAGGCTATTTTTATTTTTTGTTTTGTGTTAAAAAACTAGCACATTTTCGTCAGAATGACATCCCGAATCGAATGAGTCATCGCTCATATATTCAGAAGGCTTGGAACTATTTTTCGCAGGAAACTCACTTCTCTACTAGACTATGATGACATGAGTAACCACTATGAAGGTTTTTTGATACTTCATCCCCAAAGGGGTGAAAATTAAAATACCGTTAGTTTTGAAGTTAAAGTCATGGAAATCTCTCCAAATTTAAATAATTCATTTATTGATACTCAGAATCAACCTTATAGTCTGGATCGCACTATTCAATGAGGAAGTGTTTGATATGAGCATTGCAGTTTGACTATGAGTTCAAATATTAGGTATGTATTGAGAGCGAAAATACATTTTTGTTCGAGAGGCGCCATTCGCAGTGGATCGCTACAATCACTCAAAAGCAGTTATGTCACTTTTTTCTCGAAATGCAACACTGTTCACTAGTGGCGGCTATTTACCAACTAATTGCTATCGACGGCGCGCGTTTTTATGATGTTATTGCGAGCAAGTGTTGAAAGTATAAATTTCAACAATTTTCTTTACAATTTTTATTATTTACAAATATAATATAACATCCAAAGGTTTTTTTGAATTTCATTGACATTAATATTCATTATACAATCTGAACAACTAGAAATATTCCTTCTGCACTTCCTATGTTTTTTTTGTCATTTAGTATTCTTGTAGGAGGGATGGAATGAACAGTAGTGGCCGCCTTCAAAAGAAGGATTTAGGCAATATTTTACTAATTATCCAGCGAATCCCCAATTGAATTTAGTATTTAAAATTTCCATCGCCTGTGTCTTTTGATAGTATTTAAGTTTGCACTTTCTTTTACCAGTAAAGTGACCAAAGACCGGCGAAAACAGTGACCAGTATAGAGCTTTGGATCTGTCAGTTTCAAGAACTCTCCTGGTATTTTACTGATGTATAGATACCAACTGGATTTTTGGTAATTTCGATAAAAAAACAAAAAAGTGGAACTTGAAAGATCGTGGAACGTTAGAATTTGAATCGGGAATTTTTACTATTGATGAAGACTAATAAGCCCAAAATATACCCAATATAGTTTACTGCTTTCATCATGGAATACTTATTGTCTAGTATAATTTTTAGGAACTCTTCTAAGCCACTATTCCTTGAATATTTTCAGAATGATCGAAGGTAGATTATATATTCTCGTTATACGATACTACTGAAATCAATTTCATTTCAGAGTATGAAGCAAAATTCAAACTCTCAATTACCGGATAAACTTTTCAACAGGCCGCGTGATTTGTTATCATGCTGTGGAATTGAATATTGACTGAAAACTTGGCAACAGTGTCAGGAGGCCCAGTGAATACACAATAGCTCCAAAAGGAGGCCAGGTTACATAAACTCCCAAAAAACGTATGTAACATATACAGAGGAGGCTAACTAGCCTGAGATAGTGGCGGAGGCTGAGTGGGCTATTAACTGTTTGCTTTGTATAAACACGTGGATGCTTGGTGGGCCAAGTATGAAACGGAAGCTGAGTTGGTCGATATAGATATATATATATATATATATATATATATATATATATATATATATATATATATATATATATGTATATGTATTCATATGTATTATTATTTTTCAGAAGGTAATACTTACCAGGGGGTGACGATGATTGCTGCTATCATTGCAGCTCATAGGAATCCTAAAAACTTTCCCGATCCATTGAAATTCAATCCTGATAGATTCAAAAAATGTGACTTCAGAAACAGCTTTGCCTTTCTACCATTCAGTGCTGGACCAAGGCAATGCATAGGTGCGTACTAATAATAATGGAAATGAAAAAAAAAATGGGATTTTGTTAGTTAAGTGAATATCTTTCGGTGAATCATTTAATTTTTTGAGTATAGCAAAAACTATTACTGTTGTTGAAGAAGAATATTTCTCATTTCAATCAGCAACAAATCCCTGAGGGAGAAAAAAATCCTCAAATTTCAGCTGTCGACATGAAGTATCTAGGAGTTATGATCGATTTATAGATTTTATAGTGGAGAAATATACCACACAATGAAATAATATAATTTCGGAAATATTTGTCACTTTTATTATATTTCAATGTCATACAGAGTGGCCACTTTTTTAATGGGATTGTATTGGTAACTTTTAAACCATAAATCTGGATTTATAGTTAGACGTACTGTAAACGTAGACGCACTGCAAAAAGATCAACTATATGATTTATGTACTCTTGTTTATAAATGAACGTAAACGCATGACGTAACGTAAGTGAAACGGACTGGAACGGAAGAGTTGGCCAACTTTCATCTTTTACACTACGTTTCTTGCGTCCGGCCAATCAAAATGAAGAATTATGTGTGATGTTTTTTACAAGACGTAATTATTCATTAAATACTGGAACAGTCATTCACGTATACTTAAAAAATTGATCTGGATCAAAAGTCTTCATCTTTGAAAAATTATTGTAGGCATTCTCTACTTTTCTATTACGGTTTATGAGTCTTGTTTTGTAACGTCTTAAGTCGCATAATTATTGTTCTTCGAGTTTGTCGACACTTTTCCAATGCTACTGCACACAACAACAGTCCCACGGCACCAAGAAGCATACCTTCATGTATTTCATAATCCATTGTGACACAGAAAACGAAGCATAGATAAATATTCAGAATATAATACAAATCCAAACCAACCAGGCCGTTTATGATTCGTTTAATATGTAGGTTATGTTGAATATCAGTATCACTTCTACCCATGCGCAAAAATTCCGTTCCGTCGATTTATAAATTCAATAATATTTCACAGTCCGTTTGTTACGTATACAGTGCGTCTACGTTTACAGTCCGTCTAACTATAAATCCAGCTTAAGAGTTAGAAGGTCGGTCAAATGGAGAAAAAGTTGCATTCATGGAAGCATTGTCAAGCAGTTCAAAAAATCGAGATTATCAGGGCCGGTTATTGAGATATCATAAGAAAAGTAAATTTTGTCATTTTGATTTTTCTTTTTTTCCCACTTTATTTCGAATATTATCGAAAAATGTCACAGGAGTTTTTTATTCGACAGTAAATTATCCTCAATTTATCATAATCAGATTTCGTATCCAACGTTTCGTACGCTCTGGGCCACCCTCAACCTCATTTTTTTCAATACGGACCTGCTTATTTTATGACACTTTTCGAAATAACTTTCAACGCTGAATTCAACGATATATCATACAATGTCATTTAAAGTTGATTTTCAGGTGATTTTGACCCTTATCCAAATTTCTTTGGGTCGGATCTGTATTACATTTAGGTACCTTTAGTTTAATTAACAACATGCAATACATTTCAATAAAAAAATCAACTTACTCATCTTCAACTGAATGGAACGTAACAGGATCAAAGCAAAAAACAAGTAATAATTATTTACAAATTTCAAGAGGTGAAAAACCTAATTCATAATAATTAAACGAAACTATCATTTAATGAAAGAAAAATCAAATGATTATTCGAAAGTAAATGATGAACATTAATCAAGTAAGTGTTCTAAATGTCCACCGTTTTGTAAAATGCACTTTGAGGTTCTGGAACCCATACTTCTTTTACATTTGCTTATTTCGTCTCCTTGAATACCTTCCAATACATTCTCAATCTTCTCGTGGAGAATCTCTATTGTCGAGTTCGTAGTATCATGAATTTTATTTTTGAGATATCCCCACAAATAAAAATCCAGCGGATTCAAATCCGGAGATCTGGCAGGCCATGCTACTGGACCTCTTGTTCCAATCCATGAATCGGGAAAAGTTCGATTTAGATAGTCTTGACTATTCTTGAGTTGTGTGGACCACATCCGTCTTGTTGGAACCATGGACTATTACGCCGATACCGTATGGGAAGATCATCCAACATTTCTTCTATAATTTCTACATATTTTGCTCCGGTTAGGTTGCCGACAATAAAATAGGGTCCCAGTAATCTATTATTCAACAAACCGCACCATTTGTTCAAAGAAAAACGATACTGATATCTAACTTCATGAATTAAGTGAGGATTTTCTGTGGCATAAAAATGTTTGTTCATTCGATTGAACATGCCAGAATTTGTGAATGTCGTTTCGTCTCCCCAAATGATATTGTGCGCAAAATTGTTGTTATTCCGCACCTTCCGTTGAAACTAATTACAGAATTGCAACCTTCTCTCAGGATCATTGCGATATACTTTTTGCACGGCAATGTCATTTAAAGTTGATTTTCAGGTGATTTTGACCCTTATCCAAATTTCTTTGGGTCGGATCTGTATTACATTTAGGTACCTTTAGTTTAATTAACAACATGCAATACATTTCAATAAAAAAATCAACTTACTCATCTTCAACTGAATGGAACGTAACAGAATCAAAGCAAAAAACAAGTAATAATTATTTACAAATTTCAAGAGGTGAAAAACCTAATTCATAATAATTAAACGAAACTATCATTTAATGAAAGAAAAATCAAATGATTATTCGAAAGTAAATGATGAACATTAATCAAGTAAGTGTTCTAAATGTCCACCGTTTTGTAAAATGCACTTTGAGGTTCTGGAACCCATACTTCTTTTACATTTGCTTATTTCGTCTCCTTGAATACCTTCCAATACATTCTCAATCTTCTCGTGGAGAATCTCTATTGTCGAGTTCGTAGTATCATGAATTTTATTCTTGAGATATCCCCACAAATAAAAATCCAGCGGATTCAAATCCGGAGATCTGGCAGGCCATGCTACTGGACCTCTTGTTCCAATCCATGAATCGGGAAAAGTTCGATTTAGATAGTCTTGACTATTCTTGAGTTGTGTGGACCACATCCGTCTTGTTGGAACCATGGACTATTACGCCGATACCGTATGGGAAGATCATCCAACATTTCTTCTATAATTTCTACATATTTTGCTCCGGTTAGCTTGCCGACAATAAAATAGGGTCCCAGTAATCTATTATTCAACAAACCGCACCATTTGTTCAAAGAAAAACGATACTGATATCTAACTTCATGAATTAAGTGAGGATTTTCTGTGGCATAAAAATGTTTGTTCATTCGATTGAACATGCCAGAATTTGTGAATGTCGTTTCGTCTCCCCAAATGATATTGTGCGCAAAATTGTTGTTATTCCGCACCTTCCGTTGAAACTAATTACAGAATTGCAACCTTCTCTCAGGATCATTGCGATATACTTTTTGCACGGCTTGGTATTTATAGTCATGGTATCCGTGTCTCTCGACTATTTTATTAACAGCACTTTTTGATAAATTGCATTCACTGGTCATAGTTCTCGATCCTATTCCTGGATTCATTCGAATTTGGCTCGTTTCGTCGTACATAAGGACCTCTAGGTTTGATGAATGAATTATGTGCAAGTAACGTTGTAGATAAACGTCGAAACATTTCAATATTTGGTGTTGTTCTTTCAGGATATAATTCACCATACCTTTGTTGTGCTTAGAACAAATTTCTATCTAGTTTTATGTACACTTCGTACATATCTCTCTTCTCTTCATTTGTGTATCTCACCATATCGAATAAGTTAAATTGAAATTACTCAGAAAAGTATTTAATGACAAGTTCTTGTGACACAATGATAAACGAAGTGACAAATAATATGACATTTCTTGTTATGTTCTTTTTTATCCACGGCCTACTACTTGAAAATAATACATTCAATAAACCTAGAGTTGTGTGTATGTAAGAAAAAACAAGTCTATTCAATTGAACCCAAAAGAAAATCGAGAACTGTGGCCAGTGAATGCAATTTATCAAAAACTGCTGTTAATAAAATAGTCGAGAGACGCGAATACAATGATTTTAAATTTGAATACCAACCTTGCAAAAATGATATCGTAATGATCCCAAAATGAAGTTCGATTCTGTAATTTGTTTCAACGGAACAAATGACAAATCCAACAATAATGATTCCTTGCGAGAAGATTGAGAATGTATTGGGAGGTATTCAAGGAGACGAAATAAGCAAATGTATAAGAAGTATGGGTTCCAGAACCTCAAAGTGCATTTTACAAAATGGTGGACATTTCGAACACTAACTTCATTGATGTTCATCATTTACTTCCGAATAATCATTTGATTTTTCTTTCATTAAATGATAGTTTCGTTTAATTATTATGAATTAGGTTTTTCACCTCTTGAAATTTGTAAATAATTATTACTTGTTTCTTGCTTTGATTCTGTTACGTTCCATTCAGTTGGAGATGGGTAAGATGATCGAAATGTATTGCATGTTGTTAATTAAACTAAAGGTACCTAAATGTAATACAGATCCGACCCAAAGAAATTTGGAAAAGGGTCAAAATCACCTGAAAATCAACTTTGAATGACATTGTATGATATTTCGTTGAATTTAGCCTTGAAAGTTATTTCGAAAAGTGTCATAAAATATGCAGGTCCGTATTGAAAAAAATGAGGTTGAGGGTGGCCCAGAGCGTACGAAACGTTGGATACAAAATCTGATTATGTCAAAATGAGGATAATTTACTGTCGAATAAAAAACTCCTGTGACATTTTTTGATAATATTCGAAATAAAGTGGGAAAAAAAGAAAAATCAAAATGACAGAATTTACTTTTCTTATGATATCTCAATAACCGGCCCTGATAATCTCGATTCGTTTGAACTGCTTGACAATGCTTCTATGAATGCAACTTTCTCTCCATTTGACCGACCTTCTAACTCTTATGGTTTGAAAGTTACCAATACAATCCCATTAAAAAAGTGGCCACTCTGTATACATATTATACATGACCATATACACACATTATTATACATATTAACATAAACATTATATCAACAGAAATAATAGTTATACGTTCATTGAATAAGCCCTGTTACAAAAAAGAACTATATCTTTTTTTTTCCATGCGCCGATATAAGAATTGGGATTTCTGGAAGAATGATTTTCAGTTGCTTCTGCGACGCCCAATTCCAGACCAATATCGTTTCATGAAAATCATATTTTTCTTTACTTTTCAGTATAATTTTTCGTATAGAAGATATCTTCCACTTGTTTTGTTATATATATCATTCACCATTATTGACAATATCTTATAATTTTTTTATGTTTATCTTTCAGTCAGTATAATGGAAACAATCTAATTGATGATTTCCAAATACGTATCAGAAACATACATCATTTGTGGATTGTGGATATTGCTTCATGATGCATGTGAATTATATGATTTTATTTATTATCACGGGTACCGAAGATCTGTACAAGATTGGTGAACCTGTTGAATAAATACGCATGTATACTCTTAACAAAACATGTGAAATTTATAATTCCATTTGAGTTCTTTTGAAAAATAAATATGGTACTGCACTGGAGTTAAATCGTCCGCTCGACCTAAATAACTTATTCGCTGTGAACTGACCAAGTATCAGCGATGAATCATGATAACGAAATAATATGAACGCTCGTCAATTTCTCAGAACCAAATTGCTAACCGCTCCTACGTGCTGCCAAATGCTTGTCTCTGACTCCAATAACTGTTCGCCGTTAGATGGCGTTAAGATTTGCAATAGTGATTTTTAGATTGGAATTGATGAGATGACTTGAGCTACTCTAATTCATCTTGTATCTCTGAGAATATCCATAAGAAATTTAACAGATTCATCGTTACATACAAAAAAGGTATTTCATTCTAGTACTTACTTTCGAAGCAGGCTTGCAACTTCAACTTCAGAAATGAAGAATCACCCATAGACAAGCTCTCGCCAAGCTTTTTTGGGGTTTCTATTAATTTATTCACCTGTTCTGCAATTTCTTGTTGTAAAAAGTCCATATACACTATTGTTCTCTGTGTGAAGTTTTTTGTACTACAATTTATTCAGGAAAAATAAATACACGTTATTATTATTCCATTTACTATTCAGTTTCCCTCATGATTCATTGTAGGTTTTGATATAGTGGGTATTGGGGACTAGAAAAAATAGACACTATTTCATTAGTGCTGACGTTTGGAAATTCTTTAATTTCTTTTTTAAAGCTAGAATTAAACACACTGTAATAGGTTATGAAAATGATATGATTGATCTTCACCTCAATGAGTTGTTTCATAGAAATAATAAGTACAGTACAAACAGGGATTGTGAAATATTCAAAACAATATGGTAGTATTTTATCATTCTGAAGAGAAAACATTAAAAACATACAATAGTTGAAATTACTAATTCAGACACCTGTTGGGTAAATGACAGTTCTAACCTAGGCATATTTTCACAGTGATTCCAAAACTATGGTGACGTCATACTTCTATATCAGGTGGCGCTTTATAATATGATAGTTACATGAATCCCATTCACACTTCACAATTCTACATAGATCCTTACAACACAACGGTTAATATTTACAGTTACATATATGGTAAGAATTATAAGAATCTAATCACGTGGTTATAACATTGTCCCAATTTTTGTACATCAGTCCTGAAGTTAATATGATCTTGATTGTTTTTGATGAAGATCATTTCACTGACATTACGTTTATAGTAGTAGGGTTCATGATCCAGGATTTTCGTGGTCTAAGATTCAAAATTATGTTTTGTCGAAAAATGATGTGTCGCTAAGGCAGTTTTATCATTTTCATTGATGTGTTTTTCATCGCAATCTCGTTCATGTTGTGTTAGTCTCACTTTTAGGAATTGTTTAGCTTGTCCAATGTATTCATTCCCACACTCACATGGGATTGAATATACTACATTGGATCTTAAACCAACAAGATTTTTATCTCTCAATTTAGAAAATAGGTCACCTACAGTTCTGGTAGTATAAAAACCAGCTTCAAGGTATCATTATTAAACAGTCTACTTATTTGTGGTGATAATCCATCCTCACATATTTGCATGGCAGTTCATTATGTCGATTGGAGTCAGTTTTTTCCAGTATTTTATCTTGATACTATTGATGAAATTCATTGGATATCCTTTCTTTATTAATATATGGGTAACTATTTCCAAGTTATCCTTATGAAATGAATGGTGGCTGAGTTCAATCGCTTTGTAAATTGAATTTGTTACAATACCTACTTTTGTACTCAAGGCATGGTTGGAATAATAATTCAAGATTCTACTAGAATTGTATGGTTTTTAATGCCAATTCGAAATTAAAAGTCCATCATCCAGTACACTATGGTATCTAGAAAAGTGATTGCACCTTCAATTTTTCTTTCCAGTGTAAATTGAATTTTATTATGATATTGATTGAACACCTTCAGGGCAGTATCTACCTGGTTATTTGGTACTACTAGAAACGTATCATCAACATACATTTTGGAAAAAGGTATATCAAATGCGAGTTTGTTAATACAATTATATAATAAGTTATTCATTACTATATTGGCTAGTACGGGGCTCGCAGGATTCCCCATTGCTGTGCCATCTAGTTGTTCATGCGAAACGCCATTGAACGAGAAATAACTGAACTCAAAGCAGAAAGATACTAATTGTGAAGAGAGATGAAGAGGAATATCAGTGTATGCTGAGATGTAATCCCAATCTTCTCTTATAATCTCTATTGTAAATAACTTGGGGATGTTAGTAAACAGAGACACCACGTCAAGTGATATCAAAATATAACCATTGGGTATTCTTATATCTTGTAATGGCAAAAAAAAACATGGAATTTTCAATATCATGAGTAAAAGTCAAAGTATACAATGATAAAATATTGTGTACATATACCGAAATATTGTACGTTGGAGAGTTGATTCAACTTACTACAGGTTTCATGGAAAAAGTATTTTTATGTGTTTTGCGTAGGCCAAATGATTTAGGAAAAACGGTATTGTTTTTTTGGAGTGATTATGCTTCTTTTTTAGTGGTGTGCTTTTGGCTCTCAAGTTCTTTAATGAGGTTGTTAGCCATGTTTTGATATTTCAGGGTTGGGTCTTTATTTAATATTTTATATGTATCAGTGTCACTGACCATTTCAAGCATTGCATTGATATATTGTTTTTTAAGCATAATGAACCGGAGGAATGATGGACTTTTAATTTCGAATTGGCAAAAAAAACCATACAATTCTGGTAGAATCTTGAATTATGATTCCAACCATGCCTTGAGTACAAAAGTAGGTATTGTTACAAATTTAATTTACAAAGCGATTGAACTCAGCCACCCTTCATTTCATAAGGATAACTTGGAAATAGTTACCCAGATATTAATACAGAATGCACATCAAATAAATTTCATCAATAGTATCAAGGTAAAATACTGGGAAAAAACTGACTTCAATCGACATAATGAACTGCCATGCAAATATGTGAGGTTTCCTCTTATGAATGGATTATCACCACAAATAAGTTGACTGTTTAATAATGATACCTTGAAGCTGGCTTTTTATATTACCAAAATTGTAGGTAACCTATTTTCTGAATTGAAAGATAAAAATCCTGTTGGTTTAAGGTCCAATGTAGTGTATTCAATCCCATGTGAGTGTGGGAGTGAATACATTGGACAAACTAAAGAATTCCTAAAAATGAGACTAACACAACATAAACGAGATTGCGATGAAAAACACATCAATAAAAATGATAAAACTGCCTTAGCGACACATCATTTTTCGACAAAATGAAATAGTGTCTAATTTTTCCAGTCCCCGATACCCACTATATATAAACCTACAAGTTATTATTATTATTATACGAGAAAATCTTCATTTATGCAGAAAAAAGCAGATTTCTAAAGATTGTTACTTAACACTTCCGTCTACTCGTGTCTTCAATTGTGATAATAAATAAAAAATGTGGATTCTTATCATAATACAGTCAATTAACGAACAAGAACATTGTTGAGAGAACTCTAATAAAGCCGCGTCTCAGATAGCACAGGACGTTTTCCGGATGTCCAGTTTATGTCCATTTTTAGTCCGAATGTCCCGAGCTATCAATAGTACATCTTTGAGACGTCCAAAAAAGACCTCCTCGGGACGTCCGAAAATGTACGTTTCTGGTACGTCCATCAGAGGTACGACTATCATTATTATTCCAGAAGTTGAAAAATATTTGTGTATGAGTATTTATGAGTTTAATGTTCACCGATCTGTTTGAATGAATGATATACATAAAATCAAATATATTCTGATGATAAACCGTTATAACAAAAATATAAAATAAAAAACAATTTGAAACTGCACTTGTTTTTGAAAGCTGAGATCGTTTGAAATAGGCCCTTTTTTGCTCCAATGAAAACGCTCATTACAACACTGTTGCCACACGATCAATCACAGTACATTATACGAGTTCCGACTGTTCCGAGTGGATTTCACTGATTTCAGATTAGCAGGAAGATGAACGCTTGGGATCTGTAGGTCTGTGGGCAAGTGAGTAAAGTTCAAGTGCAAAATAGTGGAGACGATTAATGTGTTTTTTTTTTGTAGATGTGAAGCAGTCACTTCGTATTTGTAGGTGAGTAGAAAATAATAATGGGTATACCTGATAGCAGAGAAGCAAACATGAAAAACATAACCTCCAAAAACATTATGTGCGTGCCAAAAGACGATCAATTTTATTTACAAATTGTGGTTTCAGGTCAATGAAATGTCAAAATATGGAGGGAAAAACAATTACAATGCTCTGGCTACGAGATATAGTTGGATTGGAAGAAAAGGCAGAATGCCATTCAACTTGTTGACAATGTCAAAAATTATAGTTGGTAAGTTAAATATTCAATTTTTTCTGTTCACTTCTCCTCAATGAACTCTTTTTCCACTGAATAATGATAAAAATACTTGATACAATTTACCAACTGTCCCGTTGTTCAAGGTGCCGCTGATTGAGCAGGATTGTTGCCAAATTACAAATCAGCAGTATCTTCAATTCAATTGTGGCTCAAAAGATCAACTGAGTGGCTTCATGCTGTTCAGAGTAAAAGACTCTGAGTTCGAAGGATGTGAAATACACATAAGTGCCATGAATGTAATATGTTTTAATATATATGCAGAATAATATAGAACATTTTGATCCATATTTCCATTTTATTTCTCCTGTCCTAATTTCTCAGAATTTTATTGATGTACCAATGGTATGTTTATGAATTTGAATATCTCTTCATTTTGGTTCTGGGTGACTACTTTCGAAACGAATGATTACTGACGAAGGTCCCTGAATAGTCCTGTTCAGACCTAAAATGGACTTGAATCGAACGTCCTATGGACATCTGGTTCTGTAACATCGTATATCCATGGGATGTCCATAGGACGTCCGCCGTACTGAAAAAAGACGACCTCAGGACGTCTCCAATATCCGAAGCGAATATTTTAAGGACGTCCATGGGACGTACTTGTGCTATCTGGGATATAGACCGAGATACCAAAGCTGAGCAACCGAACCCAAGCATTCGTCTGTTGGGGTTTGGCGTTGGAAGGAATAACAATGCGTACGTCCACACCATAATTTATATTTGAGTTCGACACTGTTTGAGAGGGTTCGGTGCCACCAGAGCTAGTAGAAATGTCCAGCGACGAAAAAGATTTATTTTCAGCCAGTTCAGGGTTTTTGATATTACTTTATGTAATTAAAAAAAGGAAGAAGAAACGGCATCCTTAGCGTTGGTGGCTGACAACACTATCACAAAACATTTTTTTCGGCAACCGTCCGGGATGTACGTACTTCCCTGACTAGGCCAAGAAGAATCACGTCGTTATTGTCATTGTTAATATGAAAATTTTGGTAGGTATGGTTTTGATAAATGCAGTTGATCATTACCATAGCAACGAAATAACGGCTGACAGTTCATATGAAATTAGTTGTCAAAAGTTTGCATGTTTTTTTATCGCAATTCGCAATAAAATATGGAAAGCAGCAGCGATAGTGACTTTGAAAATGTGCATTGGAAAATTTGCAATATAGCAGCTGCTGCTACAGCACAATTATTGCCTGAAAAACCAGAATCTAGGTACGAAAACGTTTATGATTTGTTCACGGAATGGATGGATGTGAAGCAATGCAAAACTATTACAGAGGATGTGATTTTGGCTTATTTGGCGCAAAAATCTGAAACTCTGTGGAGCATGTACTCTATGTTGGAAAGTACCATTTTAGTGAAGAAAAATGTAAACATAGCCACTTTTCCAAAGTTCATCACATTTCTTAAAAGGAAGAATATTGGTAACAAAGCCAAGAAATCAGAAGTCTTCAGCAGTGAGCAGATCAACAAATTCATTAGGGAAGCGGATAATGAAATATATCTTATGCTGAACAAAATATTACGATTGAAGGATATGAAAGTATCAACTTAATTTTCAGGTAGCAACAATTATTGGGTTAGCCGGTGCGTGTAGACGAGAACAACTAACAAAAATGTCAATTGATCTAATAAACGACAAGGAAGACATATTGCTTGTGAAAATACAGGATTACAAAACACATATTGAAAGAACTTTTGTTGTAATTGGGCAAGAAAACTTGCTGTTGTATAGGCAATATTTATCTTTACGGCCATCCCATACCCCACATAACAGATTATTCGTGAATTACAAAGAAGGAAAATGTTCGGATTCAGCCTGCTGGTATCCACAGTTTTGGGAGTCTCGGAATAAAAATCGCAGAATTTTTACATTTACCCAATCCTAAAAATTACACAGGCCATAGCATTCATCGAACTTCGGCGACGTTATTTGCTGATAATGGTGGAAACATCACAAATTTGAAAAGACACGGTGGCTGGAAGTCTACCAATGTGGCTGAAGGATATAGATAATTCACTTACAAACAAAATTAAAATTGCCAAGACCATTCAAAAATCATCAGATGAAAACAATCAATGTGAAACGGAAACTTTGCCTCCTTGTTCTGGCTTCAACAAAACGAATTTAAATATTTCAAAAAAATTTAATCCCTTCAATATTAGCAATTGCTCGAATCTTAATATAAATATAAATAAGAATTAGAATGTTTCTGTTAATATGTAGTATTTTCTATTCTGTTCTGTTCCATTCTAATACGAATTGAAATGTATAATAAAGAAATAAAGAAATATGTCGTCTCATTGATTTGTTATTCTACACGGTTGCCGGAAAAGTATTGTACGCAACACGCCCGAAAATAGTTTTTTTGGACTCAGAGACTTCCAGGACTCACCTACGGCTCGTCCTAGAATTTTGTCTATTCTTCCAAAAAAAACCTATTTTCCGGACTTGTTACGTGAATTACCATTTTGTACAGGGGAAATTTTTGCAGAATGACAGCCAATATTTTTAATACATAATTTCTTCTCGTAAAGCCAAAAATTTTAAATTAGAATACAAATTCAGTCTTCAATCCACTATTTTTTCAATGCAAAATCAAAACAATATCATTGGACGATTACAACGACAGCCCACCGAGTACGCAACTTAACTAAAATGAAAAAATGTCGAAAACTTCTCTACGGAAACGAGCAAGCTATAGATCCCTTCCAGACCAAATCAAACAGTACTGCTCGAGGAGCGAAGGCAACCACCGTCAAGTTTTGAATCGGTTAGGTAGCGTTCGATCGCACCGTACACACCGGCTCCAACGGGGTACGCAGGTGCAGTCGAGGAGAGCATTCTACTTACACATAACCACACTTCTATATCCGGTGCAAAGTACGGACAAAAAGTGTTGTAAATATCAAATTTACGACAATGTGTATCAACGTAAAGTGAAAATACCAGTGCCAGACAGTAATAGAGATATCCTACAGTACAATAAACCCCACAAAACCACTTCTGCACCAAACAGGAAGGAGATGATTCAAGATAAGAAGGAAGCGCACCGGACCAGTGCCACTTCTCATCCGATGAAACAGCCAGAATCAGACCTAAATTCAGCGATTTCACTGTAAATACCTGTACATATAATTAGGAATAGTTGTATGTACCACCATAAAAGAAATAACCCAGGAGGTCCTGGAGAAAATAACGAAAAGACGAACATTCAATCACAGGAAGAAGACTTTTCAACCATGAAAGGGAATAAATCCTCATTAAAACGACACTATTGTACATAAACTGTATATATCAACATAAATAACCGAATAAACCTGTGGGCAACACAGTTATTCATGAGGAAAACCTGAAAACACAAATAAAACGAAGAATTTATTTCCTAAACAGGCATTATTTTGTTGACAGACCATGACTAATGTTAAACCCCCCAAATAGGCAGGGACGTACCAAAGTTACTTCAAACTTTTGGTCAGCCGTTCTTAGCAAAGGAAATTGGAAAAAAATGCTCCGTTACAACCCGCATATCCTCCGCTATAGTAGAAGGTATTTTATTCCGGATAATACTATTCGTTATATTATATCGAATTGGCATATTCAATGTGAACAATTAATCCAACTTCGACATACAAAAAACATAAGAAATGGATATAATCGTCTTATCACACGTTATACAGAAATATATAAGAAACAGAAATATTGATTTGTTGAAATTATAAACAGGATGTTCATAAAATCAGATGTGGAATCATCTGCGACTGAAAGATAAACTTTAGTCACTATCTTCCATCGTCAAGATAACCTCTTGTGGGGTATTCATGTTGAAAAGGGAAACATTCTCAATTAAATATTGATAGAAAGATTTTTCTGTGAATTGAAAATCCACGATTAAAATGAAGTTATTTTTGTGAATGTCTAACAGAAAACAACTACTTCCCGGCTAAAGCCACGCTGGACATTGAACTACATCTGATAGATATTCTAAAAGGCCCTAACTCAAAGAAAAAATCTGAAATTGAAAATTTGCATTTTCATTCAGATAGTTATTTGATTTTCTATTCCAGTCTTGATTAGAACTCATAAAGATGAATGAGGCAAAGAAGAATGTTTTCCAAAAGAGAGTACTCACCAGAAATCATTCGTAACATTGACGCAGGAGGGACATCGCATTCACTAGGTCTTCAATACATTTTTGTCGACGAAAATCTATTTCACGCTTCCACGATCATCAGGAAGACCGGAAGAAATGGGAAACACATTTTTAGGAAGCAATCTCACTTTGCAAAGATGGAAAAAGTTAGAATCATTTTTTTTGGAGAGACACTTTGAAATTAGTATTTTCTGACATTAAAACCGTCATGGGGTATGAAGATTGATTTGTTGAAATTATAAACAGGATGTTCATAAAATCAGATGTGGAATCATCTGCGACTGAAAGATAAACTTTAGTCACTATCTTCCATCGTCAAGATAACCCCTTGTGGGTATTCATGCTGAAAAGGGAAACATTCTCAATTAAATATTGATAGAAAGATTTTCTGTAATTGAAAATCCACGATTAAATGAAGTTATTTTTGTGAATGTCTAACAGAAAACAACTACTTCCCCGGCTAAAGCCACGCTGACATTGAACTACATCTGATAGATATTCTGAAAAAGGCCCTAATCAAAAGAAAATCTGAAATTGAAAATTTGCATTTTCATTCAGATAGTTATTTGATTTTCTATTCCAGTCTTGATTAGGAACTCATAAAGATAAACAGGATGTTCATAAAATCAGATGTGGAATCATCTGCGACTGAAAGATAAACTTTAGTCACTATCTTCCATCGTCAAGATAACCTCTTGGGTATTCATGTTGAAAAGGGAAACATTCTCAATTAAATATTGATAGAAAGATTTTTCTGTAATTGAAAATCCACGATTAAATGAAGTTATTTTGTGAATGTCTAACAGAAAACAACTACTCCCGGCTAAAGCCACGCTGACATTGAACTACATCTGATAGATATTCTGAAAAGCCCTAATCAAAGAAAAATCTGAAATTGAAAATTTGCATTTTCATTCAGATAGTTATTTGATTTTCTATTCCAGTCTTGATTAGAACTATAAAGATGAATGAGAAGAAGAATGTTTTCCAAAAGATACCAGAAATCATCTACTGACGAGAATATCATAGGTTCAAATTTGTCGACGAACTTCACGCTTACGATCATCGAAGACCGATGAACTTAAGAAGCAACTACTTGCAAAGATGGAATTAGAACATTTGGAGCTTGAAATTAGTATTTGACTAACCTCATAAGATTATTTGTTGTATAAACAGGATGTTCAAACGATGAATATTGCGACGAAAGATACTTAGTCACTATCTTCCATCGTCAAGATAACCCGGGTATTCATGTGAAAGGGAATTCTCATAAATATTGATTGAAGAAACATTAAAGAGTATTTGTATCAAAAAACTACTCGCAAAGCCACGCGAATTGAACCATCTGATGATATTCTAAAGCCACTTGCATTTATCGTGTTATTGATTCATTCCAGTCTTGATTAGAACTCAAAAGATGAATAGCAAAGAAGATGTTTTCAAAAGAGAGTACCACCAGAAATCATTCTAACATTGACGAGGAGAATCATTCACGGCTCAAACATTTGTCGACGAAAATCTATTTCACGCTCACGATTCAGGAAGACCGGAAGAAATGGGAACAATTTTAAGAAGCAATTCATTTGAAGATAAAATTAGAATCATTTTTTGGAGAATTTAAATAGATTTCTAATTAAAACATCATGGGTAGATAATTTTCTATTTCATTAAACAGATTCATAAAATCAGATGTGGAATCATCTGCGAGAAAGATAAACTTTAGTATATTCCATCGTCAAGATAACTCTTGTGGGGTATCTATGTTAAAAGGAAACATTCTCAATTAAATATTGATAGAAAGATTTTCTGTTAATTGAAAAATCCACGATTAAAATGAAGTTATTTTTGTGAATGTCTAACAGAAAACAACTACTTCCCGGCTAAAGCCACGCTGACATTGAACTACATCTGATAGATATCTGAAAAGCCCTAACTCAAAGAAAATCTGAAATTGAAAATTTGCATTTTCATTCAGATAGTTATTTGATTTTCTATTCCAGTCTTGATTAGGAACTCATAAAGATGAATGAGGCAAAGAAGAATGTTTTCCAAAAAGAGTACTCACCAGAAATCATTCGTAACATTGACGCAGGAGGGACATCGCATTCACTAGGTTCTCAATACATTTTGTCGACGAAAATCTATTTCACGCTTCCACGATCATCAGGAAGACCGGAAGAAATGGGAAACACATTTTAAGAAGCAATCTACTTTGCAAAGATGAAAAATTAGAATCATTTTTTGAGAGACACTTTGAAATTAGTATTTTCTGACATTAAAACCTGTCATGGGGTATGATAGATTGATTTGTTGAAAGTTATAAACAGGATGTTCATAAAATCAGATGTGGAATCATCTGCGACTGAAAGATAAACTTTAGTCACTATCTTCCATCGTCAAGATAACCTCTTGTGGGTATTCATGTTGAAAGGGAAACATTCTCAATTAAATATTGATAGAAAGATTTTTCTGTTAATTGAAAATCCACGATTAAAATGAAGTTATTTTTGTGAATGTCTAACAGAAAACAACTACTTCCCCGGCTAAAGCCACGCTGGACATTGAACTACATCTGATAGATATTCTGAAAAGCCCTAACTCAAAGAAAAATCTGAAATTGAAATTTGCATTTTCATTCAGATAGTTATTTGATTTTCTATTCCAGTCTTGATTAGGAACTCATAAAGATGAATGAGGCAAAGAAGAATGTTTTCCAAAAGAGCGACTGAAAGATAAACTTAGTCACTATCTTCCATCGTCAAGATAACCTCTGTGGGTATCTGTTGAAAAGGGAAACATTCTCAATTAAATATTGATAGAAAGATTTTCTGTGAATTGAAAATCCACGATTAAAATGAAGTATTTTGTGAATGTCTAACAGAAAACAACTACTTCCCGGCTAAAGCCACGCTGACATTGAACTACATCTGATAGATATTCTGAAAAGGCCCTAACTCAAAGAAATCTGAAATTGAAAATTTGCATTTTCATTCAGATAGTTATTTGATTTTCTATTCCAGTCTTGATTAGAACTCATAAAGATGAATGAGGCAAAGAAGAATGTTTTCCAAAAGAGAGTACTACCAGAAATCATTCGTAACATTGACGCAGGAGGACTCGATCATAGGTCTCAATATTGTCGAAAAATCTATTTCATCACGATCATCAGAAGACAAGAAATGGAACACATTTTAAGAAGCACATTAAAGATGGAAATTAGAATCATTTTGAGACACTTGAAATAGTATTTTCGACAAACCTCATGGTAAGATTGTTTGTTAATTATAAACAGAGTCATAAATCAGATGGAATCATCTGGACGAAAGATAAACTTATCCTATCTTCCATCGTCAAGATAACTTTGTGGGTATTCATGTTGAAAGGAAACATTCTCAATTAAATATTGATAGAAAGATTTTCTGTAATTGAAATCCACGATTAAAATGAATTATTTGTGAATGTCTAAAGAAACAACTACTCGGCTAAAGCCACGCTGACATTGAACTACATCTGATAGATATTCTAAAGCCCTAATCAAAAAAAATCGAAATTGAAAATTTGCATTTTCATTCAGATAGTTATTTGATTTTCATTCCAGTCTTGATTAGAACTCATAAAGATGAATGAGGCAAAGAAGAATGTTTTCCAAAAGAGTATCACAGAAATCATTCGTAACATTGACGGCAGGAGGACATCGCATTCAGTAAGGTCTTCAATCATTTTGTCGACGAAAATCTGATTAGCTTCCACGATCATCAGGAAGACCGGAAGAAATGGGAGACACATTTTGGGAAACAATCTCTTTGCAAAGATGGAAAAGTTGAATCATTTCTTTTGGAGAGCACTTTGAAATTAGTATTTTTTGACTTCAAAACCTGTCGGCGGTATGAAAGATTGATTGTTGAAATTTAAACAGGATGTTCATAAATCAGATGGAATCATCTGCGACTGAAAGATAAACTTTATCACTATCTTCCATCGTCAAGATAACCTCTTGTGGGTATTCATGTTGAAAAGGAAACATTCTCACTAATATGATAGAAAGATTTTTCTGCGAATTGAAAAATCCACGATTAAAATGAAGTTATTTTTTGGAATGTAACGAAAACAACCTTCGCTAAACACGCTGATGTGAACTCATCTGATGAATGTCTAAAGGCCTAATTCAAAGAAAAAAATCTGAAATTGAAAATTTGCATTTTCATTCAGATGGTTATTTGATTTCATTCAGTCTTGATTAGGGAAATCATAAAATGAATGAGGCAAAGAAGAATGTTTTCCGAGGTATCACCAGAAATCATTCGTAATATTGACGGGAGGGATCGCATTCGTAGGCTTCAATACATTTTGTCGACGAAAATTATTCACGCTTCGATCATCAGGAAGACCAGAAGAAATGGGAGACACATTTTTTAGAAGCAATCCAACTTTGCAAAGATGGAAAAAATTAGAATCATTTCTTTGGAAGAACTTTGAATTAGGCCTTTAGAATATCTATCAGATGTAGCCAATGTCAGCGGGCTTTAGTCGAAGTAGTTGTTTTCGTTAGACATTCACAAAAATAACTTCATTTTAATCGTGGATTTTCAATTCACAGAAAAATCTTTCATCAATATTTTTGAGAATGTTTCCCTTTCAACATGAATACCACAAGAGGTTATCTTGACGATGGAAGATATGACTAAAGTTTATCTTTCAGTCGCAGATGATTCCACATCTGATTTTATGAACATCCTGTTTATAATTTCAACAAATCAATCTTTCATACCCCATGACAGGTTTTAATGTCAGAAAATACTAATTTCAAAGTGTCTCTCCAAAAGAAATGATTCTAACTTTTTCCATCTTTGCAAAGTGAGATTGCTTCTTAAAAAATTGTCTCCCATTTCTTCCGGTCTTCCTGATGATCGTGGAAGCGTGAAATAGATTTTCGTCGACAAAAATGTATTGAAGACCTACTGAATGCGATGTCCCTCTTGCGTCAATGTTACGAATGATTTCTGGTGAGTACTCTCTTTGGAAAACATTCTTCTTGCCTCATTCATCTTATGAGTTCCTAATCAAGACTGGAATAGAAAATCAAATAACTATCTGAATGAAAATGCAAATTTTCAATTTCAGATTTTTCTTTTGAATTAGGGCCTTTTAGAATATCTATCAGATGTAGTTCAATGTCCAGCGTGGCTTTAGCCGGGGAAGTAGTTGTTTTCGTTAGACATTCACAAATAATATCTTCATTTTAATCTTTGATTTTTCAATTCACAGAAAAAAATCTTTCTATACAATATTTAATATGAGAATGTTTCCTTTTACAACATGAATACCCCACAAGAGGTTATCTTGACGATGGAAGATAGTGACTAAAGTTTATCTTTTCAGTCGCAGATGATTCCACATCTGATTTTATGAACATCCTGTTTATAATTTCAACAAATCAATCTTTCATACCCCATGACAGGTTTTAATGTCAGAAAATACTAATTTCAAAGTGTCTCCAAAAGAAATGATTCTAACTTTTTCCATCTTTGCAAAGTGAGATTGCTTCTAAAATGTGTCTCCCATTTCTTCCGGTCTTCCTGATGATCGTGGAAGCGTGAAATAGATTTTCGTCGACAAAATGTATTGAAGACCTACTGAATGCGATGTCCCTCCTGCGTCAATGTTACGAATGATTTCTGGTGAGTACTCTCTTTGGAAAACATTCTTCTTTGCCTCATTCATCTTTATGAGTTCCTAATCAAGACTGAATAAAAAAATCAAATAACTATCTGAATGAAAATGCAAATTTTCAATTTCAGATTTTTCTTTGAATTAGGGCCTTTTAGAATATCTATCAGATGTAGTTCAATGTCCAGCGTGGCTTTAGCCGGGGAAGTAGTTGTTTTCTGTTAGACATTCACAAAAAATAACTTCATTTTAATCGTGGATTTTCAATTCACAGAAAAATCTTTCTATCAATATTTAATTGAGAATTTTTCCCCTTTTCAACATGAATACCCCACAAGAGGTTATCTTGACGATGGAAGATAGTGACTAAAGTTTATCTTTCAGTCGCAGATGATTCCACATCTGATTTTATGAACATCCTGTTTATAATTTCAACAAATCAATCTTCATACCCATGACAGGTTTTAATGTCAGAAAATACTAATTTCGAAGTGTCTCTCCAAAAGAAATGATTCTAACTTTTTCCATCTTTGCAAAGTGAGATTGCTTCTAAAAATGTGTCTCCCATTTCTTCCGGTCTTCCTGATGATCGTGGAAGCGTGAAATAGATTTTCGTCGACAAAATGTATTGAAGACCTACTGAATGCGATGTCCCTCCTGCGTCAATGTTACGAATGATTTCTGTGAGTACTCTTTGGAAAACATTCTTCTTTGCCTCATTCATCTTTATGAGTTCCTAATCAAGACTGGAATAGAAAATCAAATAACTATCTGAATGAAAATGCAAATTTTCAATTTCAGATTTTTTCTTTGAATTAGGGCCTTTTAGAATATCTATCAGATGTAGTTCAATGTCCAGCGTGGCTTTAGCCGGGGAAGTAGTTGTTTTCTGTTAGACATTCACAAAAATAACTTCATTTTAATCGTGGATTTTTCAATTCACAGAAAAATCTTTCTATCAATATTTAATTGAGAATGTTTCCTTTTCAACATGAATACCTACAAGAGGTTATCTTGACGATGGAAGATAGTGACTAAAGTTTATCTTTCAGTCGCAGATGATTCCGCATCTGATTTTATGAACATCCTGTTTATAATTTCAACAAATCAATCTTTCATACCCCATGACAGGTTTTAATGTCAGAAAATACTAATTTCAAAGTGTTCTCCAAAAGAAATGATTCTAACTTTTTCCATCTTTGCAAAGTGAGATTGCTTCTAAAAATGTGTCTCCCATTTCTTCCGGTCTTCCTGATGATCGTGGAAGCGTGAAATAGATTTTCGTCGACAAAAATGTATTGAAGACCTACTGAATGCGATGTCCTCCTGCGTCAATGTTACGAATGATTTCTGGTGAGTACTCTTTGGAAAACATTCTTCTTTGCCTCATTCATCTTTATGAGTTCCTAATCAAGACTGGAATAGAAAATCAAATAACTATCTGAATGAAAATGCAAATTTTCAATTTCAGATTTTTCTTTGAATTAGGCCTTTTAGAATATCTATCAGATGTAGTTCAATGTCCAGCGTGGCTTTAGCCGGGGAAGTAGTTGTTTTCGTTAGACATTCACAAAAATAACTTCATTTTAATCGTGGATTTTCAATTCACAGAAAAATCTTTCTATCAATATTTAATTGAGAATGTTTCCTTTTCAACATGAATACCCCACAAGAGGTTATCTTGACGATGGAAGATAGTGACTAAAGTTTATCTTTCAGTCGCAGATGATTCCACATCTGATTTTATGAACATCCTGTTTATAATTTCAACAAATCAATCTTTCATACCCCATGACAGGTTTTAATGTCAGAAAATACTAATTTCAAAGTGTCTCCAAAAGAAATGATTCTAACTTTTCCATCTTTGCAAAGTGAGATTGCTTCTAAAAATGTGTCTCCCATTTCTTCCGGTCTTCCTGATGATCGTGGAAGCGTGAAATAGATTTTCGTCGACAAAAATGTATTGAAGACCTACTGAATGCGATGCCCCTCCTGCGTCAATGTTACGAATGATTTCTGGTGAGTACTCTCTTTTGGAAAACATTCTTCTTTGCCTCATTCATCTTTATGAGTTCCTAATCAAGACTGGAATAGAAAATCAAATAACTATCTGAATGAAAATGCAAATTTTCAATTTCAGATTTTTTCTTTTGAATTAGGGCCTTTTTAGAATATCTATCAGATGTAGTTCAATGTCCAGCGTGGCTTTAGCCGGGGAAGTAGTTGTTTTCTGTTAGACATTCACAAAAAATAACTTCATTTTAATCGTGGATTTTTCAATTCACAGAAAAATCTTTCTATCAATATTTAATTGAGAATGTTTCCCTTTTCAAACAGAAATATCTTCCACGTTTTACCACTCAACGATAATATCCGACTTTCATTCGCATATATATTCTACCGCTCATGTATCGAGGGTAATATCATATGTGATAGGGGTTTTATCGCTCAAACATTTTTGAAATTTACGAAAAAGCATTTTGCCTATAAATTTACTGAGTGCGATTTGCGGTCCTATCATCAGATTAAACCACGAAAGGAATATTTCCCACATCACATTTTAAATTTGGACAAAATTATCAGAATTCATGTTGTATTATAATTTTCAACGGGGAAAGTTACAACAATTCTTTTTGATCCAAAGTCGAACGAATCGTGTCCAAATAATGACCGTTTCTGAATACTTCGTTTTACAGATTCATTCATTCACAATGATCATTCGCTGCCCTTGAACTCACCCAAATACCTGAAATTTATATAAATTTTTCACTATAATATCAAATATGTTTGTAACTGGAACCGATTAAAAAAAAGGTTCCTTGTTATGGAATCTAACCCGAGCTTACCACGTGAGGAACTATCATGCTAACCACTACTTAATTTTTTTATCTAATGAATAAAATAAACATTGAAAGAAAACACACATAATAAAATTCAATCAACACCAGTATCAATCTTCCTCTTCTTCTTCTTCCAATTTTTCTTCTCCTTATCCTGTACACATGGTGAGCTGGTTCCAGAGAACCCGTGCCTCTTTACTTGGGCCCATTGTGCTCCCACATGATCAGAGAATCAGCTGGGCATGTCGATTCCTCTGACGAAACTCTGTTTCCTCAGCTGAATCTCTTTGACATCTTCCGGGTTCAGAATTATGCTACCCAGGTTGATCTCCCTCTGGTGCACCAGAGCGGGGCACTCAGTAAGGATGTCATTTTCCAGGCACCATCTGCATAAGGGGTCATCTGTGATCCCGATGAGTTCCATGTGCCTGTTCAGGTGATTTTGTCCCGTTAACAGCTCGGTCACAGTCTCAATATCCCGTCAGTTGAGTGACAAGATCTCTCTTGACAGTTTCTTTGAGGGCTCTTTCATTTGGAGCTTCGATTGCCTCATGCATGGCGCCTACTTCCATGTTTTGATGAACTGATTCTGCAGCAGTACCTCCATGTTTGAGATGACCATGCTATTGGGTATTCCCAATATTGGTTTCGGTCCGACCGGAGTCTTCCCCGATCTAATCTTGGCTACTCTGTCTGCCTCTTCATTCCCAGGAACACCTGTGAATCCTGGTACCCATATGAGGCTGACTTTCCATGTGTTTTGCAAACTTTCTATGGCGTTTCTACACTCGTACACCAATTTGGATGTGATCTTATTTGATCCTATCGCCATGATTGCTGCCTTGCTGTCCGGATAGATGAGAATAGGTCCTCGACTACTGTTGTGGAGGCTTTCCTGAATGCAGGTGAGTATAGCATATACTTCGGCCTGGAACAGTGAGGCGCATTTGCCTTGAGGAACTGATAATTCTCTCTTTGTACCTTCTTTGTATACTCCTGCGCCAGACATTACCCCAAGTCTTGTTCCATCTGTATACCAGGTTGATCCATAGACAGAAGGTCTGCCAGGACCAGTATCAATCTGATTGATATTCAATTCAGTGTTGACTTGTTCATCTCTGGTAGCCGATAGAAGTATGATTTACACCAAAATTGCGATTTGAACGATTGTGCCACACCTCCTCAGGATTATTAGTTCGTACACATCATTAACAACTGCTAGATATCAATTCCATAACAAAATATCAAATTGTGGCTCTTCACGATGTCTTCGATTACGATACGTAATCCCAATCCAAATGGATTCGATATTCCGTGGGGGATATTTTGTCCGGTGATCAAAACGCCTGATACCCGGAGGGGATTTTTGTCAGCTATAAAAACTTTTTAACAAAAAATTTTACGGAACTGAAAAGTAATAAATAAAATAAACCTTCTAAGTCTCAATAACTAAGCTCCTAAACTAATGTAAGTAACTAATTTTGAGTCGGCGCCAAACAAACAAGCAAATGAATTAGGTAAGGCATAAAATGATTGCATCGAGTTGCGCGGTGACATTCTGATAAGTTTTTTGAGTAATTTGATGATCTTCGTTGATGGTTCGTTTTGCGCCGACTCAAAATCAGTTACTTACATTAGTTTAGGAGCTTAGTTATTGAGACTAAGAAGGTTAATTTTATTTATTACTTTTCAGTTCCGTACTTGCTCGGTTTAACTTTTTGTTAAAAAGTTTTTATTTTTCAATTTTTTGAGGCTGAATTCTACTGATTACTATCTACTTGTTTTTTGATTGCTTCCAAAATACTAACTACCCACCTCACTTCAACTATTACCAGTTAAATAATATTTATTACCTACTTTCACTATTTGTTCTAATATAATAATAATAATAATAATAATAATCGTCTTTATTGTTTTTCAGTACTGGGCACATACAATTTTGGTTCAATAAACAATTAATTTCTGAAATTACAAAAGGCGAAGTTCATCTTATGTAACACAAGTGCTAATAAGTTGTTCTTCCACTCAACCTCAAAAGTATTCTACCTATTCTAAGACAAAAAAAAAACAGATAAGAGTTGAGGGAAAAATTAGGGGATACCAATTATTTAAATGATGCTGGGAAAGACGTACATTGCTGAAACTTATTTTGGTTGATATGAGTAGAAATTTATATGGTAATTTATAATAAAAGTTGGTTTTCTAGCAGAATGAGTTTGAATTTTTTTCGTAAAATTGAAAGTTTTGAATTTTTAATTTCTTTTGGCAACAGGTTAATCACTTGGCATATATTATAACTAAATGATCGCTTGAAAAATTCTGTTTTAAAACTAGGTGGGGTAAGAGTACCATTAAATCTGATATTCAGATTATGAATATCGGTACGAAAAGTGATTTTCCTGTACAGGTAGGGCGGTGTTTTAGTTAATATAATTTTTTGATATAAATTAGCAGCATTTAATTTTCGTCGGTTTTCCATTGTAAGCCAACCCGTTTCACGCAACTTATGGGATATTCTTTGATATTTTCTGATACCGTGAATGAGCCGAAGACACGAATTCTGCACTTTCTGTATCCTCTGAGCATACTGTTTAGTTAAACATGGGCCATATAAGGTATCCGAATAATTGAAACGTGATAAAACTAGTGCATCACAGAGAGTGGTTTTCGTCTGTTTTGAGAGTACGTGTCTGTTTCCATATATAAGTTTTAAAGAAGAATATGCAAGTTGTATTTGTTTGTCTATATGTTTGTCGAACCGCAAGTCGGAATCGAATAAAATTCCAAGACTTTTGAATTCATTTGTGGGTTGTGGTGAAACATTATCAACCATAATTGTAAGAGATTCGCTTGCTTTTTGGCGATTAACTTTTGATCCAAATATAATGATATTCGATTTAGTGGCATTTAATGATAGACAGTGGTCTCTTGCTGACTCAACGAACGACTCGAGATCATTATTCATAAGAGTGCATGCATTTTGTATACATTGAGGGGGAAAAACTGTAATAGAGTTGAGTGTCATCGGCATAAAGGTGAATTTTACAATGTTCTAGACAGCGTAACATATTTGATGAATAAATTGTGAACAACAATGGACCCAATATAGAATCCTGTGGCACTCCTGACTCAAGTTTCAAATAGTTCGAGTAGATTCCATCCTGACATACTTTTTGTTCCCTGTTTTTGATATAACATTCAAGAAGTCTAATTGCGCTCCCCGATAGTCCCACATACTGTAATATCGCTATAAGTAGATCGTAGTTTAGAGTGTCAAAGGCTCGACTGAAATCAAGAAGTACAAGTACCGAACAGAGGCCCCCATCTGTAGCCATAATAATGTCATCCACGATGTGCAGCAGAGCAGTGGCGCAACTATGACCTTTGCGGAACCCAGACTGTGTTTCCGGTAGTAAAGAGAACTTAGAGAGATGAGTTCTTAGCTGTTCTTCAACTGCTCGTTCACAGATTTTTGATAATGTTGGTAGGACACTAATTGCACGTAAATCTTTATATTCAGTTGGGTTAGATTTTTTGGGTAATACTCTCACCACTGCTCTCCCCCACATCGCTGGAAATACGTTATTGGTTAAACAAAAATTTACTATATGGGTGATATATTGTACGATATGGGGACAACACATTTTAATCAGTTTAATGTTTATATCATCACAACCTTTAGCATTCGATTTTATGTTACATATAATTTTATATGTGAATAAATCATTTATTTCCTGGAAAGCAAATTCAGGTTCCACTAGATGGTTTTCCTTATAAAAAGTTATTAAATTTCGAGGTGGCTGCATGTTAGGTATAGAGTTAATGAAAAAGTTATTTAATTCATTTGGGTTACTTAGATTATCTGGAATTTCAATGCGTTTTTCGGGTAAAATACCATTTGATTTCAATGTTCTCCACATTTCCTTATTATTTTTTGAGTTCCCTAGCCGATAACTAAAATATGCCTTTTTTTCCCTCTGAATAGCCTTATTTATATAGTTCCTAATGTCTTTATAATATTGCAGCCGCCCCTCGGTTCTATTTCTTTTCAAAGCTCTCAGTGCTTTATCCCTAGTGGACATCATTTGCTTTATGTTAAATGTTAGTCAGGGTGCATTGGGTTTGGTGACTCTGGAAGTAGTGTAGGGAGCATGTCGATCAAATAAATTTTGAAGAATATTTATCAGAAAAGAAATTTTTTCATCGATGCTATCTTGATCGTAAATTTGGAAAAATGGCATATTATATAGGTCTCTTTGAAAAAGTTCTTCATTAAAATTCTCAAAATTCCTGTAGGTACACATTTTTGTAGTCCATTTGTCCTCATCAACTTTCAATTTGCAATAAACTATGAAGTGATCAGAGATACCATTATTATCAATGACACCCCCCTCCACTACAAAGTTCTCGTTAACTATAATTAAATCCAATAGTGTTTGGCTGTTTTTACCTATTCTTGTAGACATGTCAATAATTTGCGTCAAATGAAAAATATTCATAACTGATAGAAGATTATCTACATGAGAATTTCCGAAATCCAGGACATTAATGTTGAAATCACCAGTGCAAACAATTTGATCTACAGTAGAATGAAAATAACTCAAGGTATCTTCAAATTCCTCTATAAACAATTTTTCATCCTGTATATAACACCCACTGCAGAAGTTGTTTTTTGAATAGAAAATATCACCCATAATTGTTCGCAGAAAAGGTTAGGCTGACAGATGGCTTCACTTTTCAATTTATTTGAAACATATATACAGACCCCACCGCCCCGACTCTGTCTGTCCTTCCTAAATAACTTGTATCCAGTAATATTTATCAGATGATCCTGTATTTCTGCTTTCAGCCAGGACTCACAAACTGTGAAAATATCAAATTTCTCCTGTGCTATAATATTTTTAACCTCTAATAACGATGGTATCAGAGATCTGACATTCAACCCGCCTATTTTCAAATAATTCATATCAAATTATTTCAATTATATAAATTATTTTTGTTGTTCTGGTTAGTTTATTTCATTACTTTGTATATCATTCCATCCTCTCTCAGAATAAAATGATTGTGACGGATGTAGGAGAACAAAAATTATGACAACAGCGATCTGTCATTGTCAACTACATATGTGTGACAATGTTCACAAGTGAAAAATCAATTATTTCCTATTTTTCTACCCGTAAAAGTGGATAATTCCATTCGAAATCTAAATATGAGGTATACCCTATCTAATTAAAAAAGAATCATCCAAATCGAAGAACCCAGAACAAAGTTATGCCTGATAGAATCGGTTAACGGACCAGAATTCAGAGGGTGAGTGATCAATATCCTTCATTTTGCTACCCTTAGGGGAGGATTTCATCTTTTAAATTCAAATGAAAATCATCGGAATCGGACGTCTCAGTAAAAAGTTATGCGTGATCATACAAAAAAAAAATATACGCGTCGACTAGAGAACCTCCTTCTTTTTGGTTTCGTCGGTTAAAAGTGCACCGAAACGAAAATATAAGCGAAAATCTGGAGAAAGTTCTGATATTTTTCGGTTTTTCCAATATGGAGGCGGGCTCGGAGAGGGGTCGGGGAATTGTGCATTCTGCATTTCACTCAATACACTCAATAACCATCCCATACAACATATCGAAAATTTAGAACTACGGGACCGTTTGTAAGGTAACCCTCCTCTCTTTGTCTCTATTCACTAGGTTAAAGCTTTCATAACGAGTCGTAGCCTAACCTTACCTCGCAAGTACATAAAAGAGACTTTATATTCGAGTTGTAAACATGATTTTTTCCAGTACTTTGGTGTTTTCATATAAAATTTAATACCCTTCATTATTAACGTTTTGAAAGCATACGTCAAATTTTTATTGTTTTGGCAGCGACAGTGACATTAGGCAAAATTATTTCAGTCAATTGCAATACATACCTAGCAGGAAAAACCAGAGCAAATATCAGGTTGTTAGGATGAATAGTTACAATTTCAATTATTGAAGTCGCATTACTGTAAAACCGTAATGAGATCATTTTCGTAAATTAATGAAATATTGCTTTGATTATGGATGCAGAAAGTGATTTCAGTGATACATCTTGTGAATTTAAGCCATGTGATAAATTATGGAGAATGCCATTAAAATTTTTTCCAATTCAAAAAGAAAGTGCGTAACAGCTCATAAAAATATCAAAGAACCTATTAAACCATGACAGTTACGATCTAACCGCTAAAACACACCGCCCAAAATTACCACAGGACATTTATTCTATTCATATCAACCCCAAAGCCGCGATAGGTAATTAACAATTCTCCGACAGCCGGGAGAAAACATACTCGTAAAGATCGCTTTTGAAAGATGCCGCTGTCACAGTAACGGCCCATTAGTGTAACATATCATAGCGGTCTTTTCAACTCAAAGGCGAGATGGTACCCGCCGACCATAAAGAATAATTTATAGACTCCGTGGTTTCGTTTGATTACCGAAAGCTATATATAAATATATATATATATATATATATATATATATATATATATATATATATATATATATATATATATATATATATATATATATATATATATATATATATGTTATGTTATGCCAGTTGTAAATTTTAAAAGACTAAAGACCCACAAAAAGAATAATTACTAGATGGTTAATGGTTTCAAGAGTTTGTTTGTGAATAACTTTCGAAATTCTTTGTATATTGTGAGCCTAGGTAGAATATGGATAGATAAAAATGTCAAAATACTATAAAACAATCAATTTCATACACTGTCAAAATTATTATAACTCATAATTGCTCAAAAGACAATAAAAAGTCTAAATTTACAAAATTTTTAGGAATAAACAGTAATCAACACATTTATAAATTTGAAACATACAGTATATGAAACTGTAGCTAACAAAAAGTAGCCAATGATAGAACAGCAAATGTCTTTATAAAAATAGCCAATCAGGGAATAGATGGTCAGGTGTAAAATTGGAAATTGTGGGAGAGTAGCAATGAGATGGTATCAGAAGCAATTATTTTTTAAATTTGTAAATAATGATAAGAGTGGAAAAATAATTGTATATATAAATTATGCAATATAAATATAAACAGTGAAAAGTGACAATTTAGTGCACCAATTAAAAAATTCAAATGAAAAAAAGGGAGAAAAAGATGTAGCTAGGCGATAGAAAACAAAGCTTCAATGGAGATCGAAAATAAATTTCCAAGCGGATGCCACGCAAAAATTTTACTAAAAGAAAATTGGAATAATCCCATCATTTGGTAAACAAAACCAATATTACCTTAATGATAATATATCCACGGATCCAAATGCTGATTTCCACATCTATATAGTTCCTGATTCATGATATTGCAGTCCTGACAGCGATTGGAGAGAGGAGACATCTTGATTCATGGTATAATTAGAACACCAACAGTTCCAACCAGGTATAAAACTTTAATAGTGCTCTTCCGGTCCTGAACTATTTCACCAATAACGAATTTCACATTCGAAGAACTTTATGTCACTCTATTTTGAACAATAACAGAAAACTTTACTCTCACGGAAAAAGTGAGGTTCTGTTTATCTATCCATGATCTGATTTATAATTTTTATCCGTGAATATTTGTTTGATTCACCCTAGTATAAGTTATTTCTCGTAGGCCAGGTATTTTAAGTCTTCCTGAATAAAGGAGATAATTGCTTTATGATATTTTGTTGTTTGTTTTCCCACAATGATCAATAACATACCAAAGACCATTCAATAAACTGAAGTTAGCCAGCAGCGGCAAGTGGCTCTATTGCTTTGAACCGGCCACCTTGAGATAAGGGCGCACCAACTGTAGTTTAGCCGTGGTGAGAAAAATAATAATTGTTGGTAGCGTGACGAGAGAACAGTGACGTTCGCTGGCAATTATTATTACAGCATACAATACAGGGGCAGAAATATCTATTTATATCATATCAATTTGGCTCACAAAGAATACCAAAAATAATTAGCAATTTCAATATACAAAAACAATATATATATATAATTTTTCCAATCCATCAAAACATAACAAAAGGCACCCAAAACGTGGGGCAAAAATATTACAATATTATATTTAAAAAAATTCATCATTATATAACAAGTGGCGCACAAAACGTGGGGCGGAAAAGGCGAATAAAGGCAATATCATTTCATAATATTTATCTGGGCGGAAAAGGCGAGTAAGGGAAATATATTATTTCTTAATATTTATCGCAACGTAAGGGTGAACTTTAGCAATTGGCATTTCAACGTGTAAGGTTAAATATTGGTGAACAAAAATATTGATACAGGGTAAATAAAAAGTTCACATTTTTGAATTTTACTTAACATATTCATATAAGTGTGGAAAAGATGGACTCATGGACAGAAGTGAGAGCGCACAATTTGAGAGATTTTTTAATACAATGATGGAAAGCTTAGTAAGAATGGATGAGAAAATGCAAGAAAACCATGATAGAATGATAAAAAGTATGAAAGAAAACCATGATAGAATAATGGAAAGTGTGAAAAATGAAACGAAAGAAAGTAATGAAGAAATATGTGAACGATTAGAAACAAGTAGTGAGCAAAAAAAATTGGGAGTTATACAAAAAACAGATGAAAGTAATAATTTATTAGAAAAAGGTGATAAACTAATACAAAATATAAAAATAAATATTGATGATAAAAATAATGAGTTTATAGATAATATAAATGTGAACAAAAAAAAAGTTTTGTTGCAAAAAGGTAAAATAAATAATAAAGTGAAGATACTGAAAATATATGACATAATAATGGCGAAAATGAATTTTGAGTTACAAAAAGGGAACATAAATAAGAAAATAATTATAATAAAAATGAATGACATGTACGTGGCTAACAGAAAATTTTAGTTGCAAAAAAGGAACATAATTGAAAAAATAATAGTAATGCAAATCAATGACATTTACAGGGCGAATAGAATGTTTGAAATGAAAGGAAGTAATACAAATAATGAAATAATAACAATAATAGATAGTAAAATGTCAAAAACAAAAATAGGAAAGAATTTAAATAAAGTTGACTACCAAATACAAGAAAAAGTTGAATCTATGAAAATGAAAATAATTGAAAATGTTAACAGAAAATTTCAATTGAAAATTTTTGAAATGAAAAATAGGCTTGCAGTTAAATACAAGCAAGATTCCATAGAAGGAGAGACAAATAATAAAAAAGAAAATTCAGGGAATAATAAATTGTAGGCTAACAAATTTAATAGGTAAGTTAAGGAATGAAAAAATTTAAAAAAATTAAAAAAATAATTTGATAGATAGGTAGGATTTCAGAAACATCTGAATAAAATAAAATGAGATGAAAAACAAATGTAAAGAAAAAAAATATCAATGGCTCGGTTTCGCAAATGTGTGATGGATCTTTGACTTGGAATGAAGGTTCTTTTTCTAAAAATGAATCTTTCTCTGACAGCCTAAATTCCCGTTTGTCGTTCCAAAAGTTGAACTCCCATATTATAAGAAGGATTCCAAAATCAGCAAGAGTGAGCGCTGCTGAAGCATTGTGCAGAGCAATTGAAAACTGTGTTGAGTAAAACTTCTTAGAAGCCTGGGAAAATCTGTTTTTTTTCGCATATAAGTCTTTCTATCTTCCGACATCCAATAAAAATCGTAAAGAATCTCTAACGTCGATCATAAAAAGTAATATAAGAAACAATGATATTCCACAATATATATCTAAAGATATTCAGTCATTACCACCAACCACGAACCTTGCTAAGTGTGTGATCAATAAAGTCTCTGATGGGGATCTCATATCTGCTGTTCGAATCTTGTCGTCATCTGACACTATCGCAAGTTTTGACAGTCATACTCTTTCTGAATTACGTTTGAAACATCCAACTGATTCAGAAGTTGAATATATAGGGAGTGAGAACTTTATTCCATTACAAGTCAATGAAATTGAAGTTTCAAAAGCAGTGAAATCTTTCCGTACTGGATCTTCTGGTGGACTTGATTCGTTGAGGCCATCGCACCTTCAAGATTTGCTTTCCAAAAGTTCTGGATCCATGGGCGAAAAACTTTTGAGTTCTTTGACTTCGTTCTGCAACTTCTTACTCACTGGAAAAGTCATACAGGATGTGATTCCCATACTTTACGGAGCCTCATTGGTTGCTCTTAAAAAAAAAGATGGTGGTATTAGACCTATTGCCGTCGGCTTGATTTTTAGACGGCTTGTGGCAAAACTAGCTTGTTCGAAGATAAAAGAAACTTTAGGTGAATTATTTCGCCCTATTCAATTCGGTTTTGGAACCCCAGGAGGATGTGAAGCCGTTGGTCACGCTGCTCGTCGATTTTTAAATCAACATCCAGATCCTGCTTCCACAGTATTCCTGAAAATAGATTTTCAGAATGCTTTCAATATGATTCATAGAATTATCCTTTTAGAAAGAGTAGAAGACAAGATTCCGAATCTATATCCTTTCATAAGCCAATGTTATAAGAAACATACCTTTTTAAATTTTGGAAATAACACTATTTTGTCAGAAAGAGGTGTCCAGCAAGGAGACCCTTTGGGCCCAGCACTCTTCTGTTTATGCATTGATAATTTAACCAAATCAATCAAAGCTGATTTCAACTGTTGGTATCTTGATGACGGCTCCATAGTTGGTAAATCTGATGTAATTTTAGAACAGTTCAAGAAAATAATTTCAACATCAGAAAAAATTGGTCTTAAATTGAATTTTGAAAAATGCGAACTATATTTCTTGGACGACCTGAAAGATGACATACCAAAAAAAATTTACAGTTTTGCTCATGGTATGAAAATTATGAATAAAACCAACTGGACCCTCCTTGGTGCACCCATGTCAGAAGAATCTTTGGAACAATCCCTGAACCAAAAGACTAAATCTTTGAATTTGATGGTATCCCGCATGGATTCCATTCCAAATCATATTGGGCATTTTCTTCTGAAGAACTGTCTAGCTATACCCCAATTGATATATACATTGAGATGTTGCCCGACTTGGCGCTGTCAAAATGAACTTGATCTCTTCGACTCAACACTCCGTATGATTTTGGAGCAGATTACTAATAATAATTTCAGCCTTTCCAAGTGGCTTCAAGCAACACTTCCCGTAAATAAGGGTGGTCTGGGTATACGACAAGCATCTTCACTTGCTTTACCAGCTTTTCTTTCTTCGTTGAACAGCATTCAACATCTAGTTGATCAAATTGTACCTGATTATTTTTCCAGTGTGTCCGATGTTCACTATATAGAGTGTGAATCTGTATGGTGTTCTAAAACTGGAACCTCTGCACCTGATAATAAAATTTCTTAAAAATCCTGGGATCTTCCTCTCATCAAATTGTCATCTAAACAACTCCTTGACTCGGCTGTTAATTCTCCTTCTGAAAAGGCTCGACTGAAGGCAGTTAGTACGAAAGAATCTGGAGCTTGGCTCAACGCTCTTCCAGTTGCATTCCTTGGAACTTTATTGGATGATGAATCTTTCAGGATTCCTGTGGGTTTACGTTTGGGCTGTTCTATTTGTGTGAGTCATGAATGCAGATGTGGATTTATAGTCAACGAAAAAGGGACGCATGGATTGAGTTGTAGATTCAGTTCCGGGCGTTCGTCTCGTCATTCAACAGTAAATGACTTAATAAAGCGAGCTTTATCAACTGCTGATATTCCTGCTGTCTTAGAACCTTTGGGAATCATTCGTGATGATGGTAAGCGTCCAGATGGGATGTCTCTCATCCCATGGAGTCATGGAAAACCTTTAGTCTGGGACTTCACTTGCGTAGATACCGTTGCAGCATCATATATTGATTCAACATCCAGAAATGCTGGTGGGGCTGCAGATTCTGCTGAAAAGTCCAAATTGAAAAAATATTCTACTTTAAAAGATCAATACATTTTTTATCCGGTAGTAATTGAAACCTTCGGTTCATTTGGTAGTTATGCCACCGAATTAATTAATCATATTGGACAAAAATTGATCAATAAAACAGATGATCGAAGAGCAAGGACTTTTTTGATACAACATATCAGTATAGCCATCCAAAAAACAAACGCAACGTCAATTCTGGGTTCTATTCCTGCTACTCAACGTTTGGATGATATATTTTTCGTCCACAAAGAATAAATATGTCAAGTAGTATCCATAAGTATATTATTCGGAGCCAAATACCTGGAAAGTATGATTTGGATTCAACCACTTCCAAAAAAATAACGCGATCTACCATATCTTTATCCAACTCGATTTCAAGCAGCCTCCAATCGAGTTCCTTATTGCGGCGCTCCAATGATAGAGAAAATCATTGCATAAGAGACTGTCCCTTTGAAGATAGCAATAGCGGTGAGCGCATCTCCCTCAGTTATGATTTCATCAAACCACTTGTGTTTGGAAGCTCCAAAACTCTTGGTCTTAATGGTTTGAAAAACATTGGCAATACCTGCTTTATGAATAGCGCAATACAATGTTTATCGAATACCAGATGGTTGCTCGAGTATCTGAGAAAAGACGAACATTTGAAGGATATCAACACAAGCATATCAAGTATGAAGGGTGCTTTGATAAAAGCATTCGAAGAAGTGGTAAAAGAACTTTGGTCAGAAGATTCGTCTGATGTGGTGGTTAACACTGTTTCTTTGAAAAGCCTGATACAAAGATTTGCACCTCGTTTTATGGGTAACGCTCAACAGGATGCAAAGGAATTTTTCAGATATTTATTGGAAGGTCTTCATGAAGATGTAAACAGAGTAAGAGCTAGGCCTAAACCTATGTTCATAGAAATATATGAAAATTTGAGCGATAATGAAAAGGCAAAAGAGTCTTGGTCAAGATATCTTCGAATGGACAACTCGAAAATTGTCGATAACTTTGTTGGTCAACTGAAATCATCGTTGAAATGTACTTTCTGTGGCCATTGTTCTGTCACTTATGACCCATTCTGGGACCTTTCACTCCCTATTCCAGAGAGTACTGGCAAACTCAGACTGTCGCAATGTTTAGACTTGTTTACTAGGGAAGAAATTTTGGATGATGACGAAAAACCCACTTGTTCTAAATGCAAGGAAAGGAGAAAATGCACGAAGTCATTATCTATACTTAAATTCCCCAAAATTTTAGTAATTCACTTGAAAAGATTTTCGCAGATGGAGAGATTCAGAGAAAAACTAAATGTTTTCATTGACTTTCCTCTCGATGGATTAGATATGAATATTTATGCAGTAGATAACGCAGCTCCGTGTCGCTACAACTTGTATGCTGTATCCAACCATATTGGAACAACTTTTAACGGACACTACACGGCTTACTGTAGGCACCCTTATGCGGGCACTTGGCACGAGTACAATGACTCGAGAGTATCACCGCTATCACCAAAATATATCGTGAGTGGAGAAGCATACGTCCTCTTCTATGATCAAGAGGACACCAAATCACAGTTTCAAATAGAACATTTTACTTATTTACATTATTTATTTCATATTCATCTTTACCTTAATAAAGTAATAGACTGGAAAAAAAATAGATTATAAAGAAGGAAAAATATAGAAATGGATAATAAATAATGTGAATTTTAAAGAAAAATGAAAAGAAATAATGATAAAAATATTTTGTGTATAAAATAAATATATGTGAGAAATGAAAGTGGGTATCATAATAATAATAATACTAAAGAAGTATATTATAATAAATATGATGATGATGATGATGATAAAGGTATATTGATAAATAATATGAAGGTATATTAATAATTAGAATGAAGGTATATTAATGAATTATAAATGAATATAATATGTTAATTATGTATGGATAATGAAAAAGCGAAAGAGTATATACACAAAATAAAAGTAAATAATATGAGAGATTCAGATAAATAAAATATCCAATTCAATATGAATTTAAAGAACAACTGAGGGAAAAGATAGGAAAAATGATAAATCAGTATAATTGAAAGAGTACCAGTAATTGTAAAATTGATAATTGAAAAAAATATCAGTATAAATATAAAATGAAAGTAAGATGATAAAAATTAAATATAAAATGTCATATATGATGATATCTTGAAAAGTTTTCTCTCTTGATCTGAAAAGAAGTCCAAGTCAAGTTTTTCTGGAACAAAAAAAACGTAGTACTAGTAGTTGGATAATCGTTGTTATTGTAGAACTTGTTTTTCTTGGAGTCCAGCACAAGAAGTTTTTTGAAATTAGAAAAATATAGTATTAGTCAAAGTAAAGTTAATAAATATAAATAAGGAAATTGATATTCAGAGTTTTCTTACCAGTAGAAAATTATTGAATATAAATTTAGGAATGTTGTTATGTTATGTTATGCCAGTTGTAAATTATAAAAGACTAAAGACCCACAAAAAGAATAATTACTAGATGGTTAATGGTTTCAAGAGTTTGTTTGTGAATAACTTCTGAAATTCTATGTGTATTGTGAGCCTAGGTAGAATATGGATAGATAAAAATGTCAAAATACTATAAAACAATCAATTTCATACACTGTCAAAATTATTATAACTCATAATTGCTCAAAAGACAATAAAAAGTCTAAATTTACAAAATTTTAGAATAAACAGTAATCAACACATTTATAAATTTGAAACATACAGTATATGAAACTGTAGCTAACAAAAAGTAGCCAATGATAGAACAGCAAATGTCTTTATAAAAATGGGAAGGGGGTAAAATTGGAAATTGTGGGAGAGTAGCAATGAGATGGTATCAGAAGCAATTATTTTTAAATTTGTAAATAATATAAGAGTGGAAAAATAATTGTATATATAAATTATGCAATATAAATATAAACAGTGAAAAGTGACAATTTAGTGCACCAATTAAAAGATTCAAATGAAAAAACAAGGAGAAAAAGATGTAGCTAGGCGATAGAAAACAAAGCTTCAATGGAGATCGAAAATAAATTTCCAAGCGGATGCCACGCAAAAATTTTACTGAAAGAAAATTGGAATAATCCCATCATTTGGTAAACGAAACCAACATTACCTTAATGATAATATATCCACGGATCCAAATGCTGATTTCCACATCTATATAGTTCCTGATTCATGATATTGCAGTCCTGACAGCGATTGGAGAGAGGAGACATCCTGATTCATGGTATAATTAGAACACCAACAGTTCCAACCAGGTATAAAACTTTAATAGTGCTCTTCCGGTCCTGAACTATTTCACCAATAACGAATTTCACATTCGAAGAACTTTATGTCACTCTATTTTGAATAATAACAGAAAACTTCACTCTCACGGAAAAAGTGAGGTTCTGTTTATCTATCCATGATCTGATTTATTATTTTCATCCGTGAATATTTGTTTGATTCACCCTAGTATAAGTTATTTCTCGTAGGCCAGGTATTTTAAGTCTTCCTGAATAAAGGAGATAATTGCTTTATGATATTTTGTTGTTTGTTTTCTCACAATGATCAATAACATACCGAAGACCATTCAATAAACTGAAGTTAGCCAGCAGCGGCAAGTGGCTCTATTGCTTTGAACCGGCCACCTTGAGATGAGGGCGTACCAACTGTAGTTTAGCCGTGGTGAGGAAAATAATAATTATTGGTAGCGTGACGAGAGAACAGTGACGTTCGCTGGCAATTATTATTACAGCATACAATACAGGGGCAGAAATATCTATTTATATCATATCAATTTGGCTCACAAAGAATACCAAAAATAATTAGCAATTTCAATATACAAAAACAATATATATATAATATTTCCAATCCATCAAAACATAACAAAAGGCACCCAAAACGTGGGGCAAAAATATTATAATATTATATTTAAAAAATTCATCATAACATTACAATATATATATATATATAAATATATATATATATATATATATATATATATATATATATATATATTTTTTCTTCAAATTCTCGGAATAAAGGTCTGATTCAGTCAATTCATATAATTTTTCTTAACGACGTTTCGACATGGTATTTGTCATCATCAGGTTGAAACAAAATTATTTTATTTGAGTTTTGCGTTCGCATCGTACGAAGGCTATTGTGGGAGTGTGCTTCGACGCAGGTCACACTCCTACAATAGCCTTCGTACGATGCGAACGCAAAACTCAAATAAAATAATTTTGTTTCAATCTGATGATGACAAATACCATGTCGAAACGTCGTTAAGAAAAATTATATGAATTGACTGAATCAGACCTTTATTCCGAGAATTTGAAGAAAATATATACGTGGTCAAGAAACTAAAGAAAAAAAAAATATATATATATATACATATATATATATATATAATATATATATATATATTTCATTATATTAATTTTATATATAGTTTCCAACTTATATATTGTTCTTTGAAGATTTGATTTTGTAGACAAAATGCTCTTATTTTAGAATTAAGTTTACCTATATATCTATGAATATACAGGGTGTTTTCCAACTTGGTGTACAACCGAGAATGACGGTTGTATTCTGGTATTCTATAATAAATTAGATTGCTTGAAAATTCTAAAAAAAATATTGAAAAACTTCAAGGAAAACCCCTTTATTTTTGTCAAATTCGTCAAAATTTTGAGAACCGCGAGTTTTGGTTGGTAATACATATATGTTTTTCTTGCTTCCTCAGGAATTATCGTGAAAATTCCAAAGGACATCATCTTTTTGTTTTATGGTCCTCAAAAAATCACGTCAAAATCACATTAGGCCTCTTCAGGTGCTGTCTTGTTGAGTTCAAATCCACTGATCACTTCGTGTTGTTCTCTTCAATTCATGGATGGTACGCATGTTATCTCATTAAACTTAAACGCGCATCACTCCGTGAATGTATGGAAGAACTCTAAGCTTCTAAAATGAAACTACTGACCACATTTCATATTCATATCTTCAGGGGTTCTGCTCGGGCATGCAAATCAGTCAGTCAGAACATGTTATCAACAACATCGTCCACATAGTTTTACTACACTGATTGAAAAAACACTCACCCTCGTTTGTGAAGAGTCCCAAACCGAGCCAATTACGGAATGTTTCGTAATCTACAGGTTTTCTGGTGAATTTTGAGCAACTCAAAATGAACTTGAGGAGTTTTCCATCTGCCACTATCAGAAAAGGCTTGAAAGGTCCGACAAAAAATCTGAATTTGGGTCCATACTCTTCGACAAATTTGAGACCTAGTGCTAAATGACCTGCAAAAAATAGATGAGATAAGATTGCGAATACAATGAAAGATAATGTCGGAATAAAATTTGTAATATATTACGCAGTTACTTGCAGAATGGAAAATCAATGAACAACTTGATTCTGGTTGACCACCTGTAATTCTTTTAGTTTTTCTGTTGATCACGAAAAATGAACTGCAGTTCTTACTCCAGTCAAAATAAAAATTCCAATTAACATAGAGCTGGAAATTGGTACAGATCTTAGGTACACTATCACAAGTGAAATATCAAACATTCTCCTTGATTTTAAAAAAATCATTCAAGTTCAAAGGTCAAAAGCATCGGTTTTTTGCATTTTTCTCGTAAACGGTAAATATTTTCGTGATAATAGATCAGTCGAAAGTTGTAGATTGAACGAATTGGCAAACCCGCTAGAAGTATTCCATATAAGTCCGTAAAAAAAGCAGGTATACGACATTCTAACAATGCTCAAGGTTATACGGGCGAATGAAATCAGAAAATGAGTTTCTTTTGGGTGTATATTCTCTCGGAATTGTATGACTCATATGTATAAGTTACACAAACCAATATTATCACTTATATTAAATGTCCGATGATGTGTACAGGGTGTTTCTCAAGTACGTGTAGAAAATTAAGCAGCATGTGGCTGACGTCAAGATAAGAAGAAAAGTTTCCATAAACATATGTCCGCAAGTTATTCGTTTCTGAGATGCAGGGTGTCAAATTTGAATTCTTATTTTTATTTTTTGTTAATACGTTTTTAAATAATTGTAATCTTCGAGTGAAGAATCTGGGTATATTTTTCAATGACAGAAAATCAAAATTGATGTAAGTTTGTCTCTTTCGTGGGGGTGGCGCCACCTACATTTATTTTCAGTCATTTGAAATGTCATACATTTTTGTACGTATGTGTATCGCGTTCTCTAGTGGAAAATTAGATTTTTCTAACATTTTTGGACAAAAAAATATTCCTGTTAGAGGTCGCTGCGAGCACTGTTTTCGAATTATTGTGGGATTTGAAATAATCGATGCAAGTAATTTTGAATGACACGATTTTTTTATTCAAAATTAATTTAGTTGAAGAAATTATTTTTTTTAAATTTCATTTTAAAATATCAATTGAATATTAATAGAAATATTTTTCTGTGAATTGAAAAATCCACGATTAAAATGAAGTTATTTTTTGTGAATGTCTAACAGAAAACAACTACTTCCCCGGCTAAAGCCACGCTGGACATTGAACTACATCTGATAGATATTCTGAAAAGGCCCTAACTCAAAAGAAAAAATCTGAAATTGAAAATTTGCATTTTCGTTCAGATAGTTATTTGATTTTCTATTCCAGTCTTGATTAGGAACTCATAAAGATGAATGAGGCAAAGAAGAATGTTTTCCAAAAGAGAGTACTAACCAGGAATCATTCGTAACATTGACGCAGGAGAGACATCGCATTCACTAGGTCTTCAATACATTTTTGTCGACAAAAATCTATTTCACGCTTCCACGATCATCAGGAAGACCGGAAGAAATGGGAAACACATTTTCAAGAAGCAATCTCACTTTGCAAAGATGGAAAAAGTTAGAATCATTTCTTTTGGAGAGACACTTTGAAATTAGTGTTTTCTTACATTAAAACCTGTCATGGGGTATGATAGATTGATTTGTTGAAAATATAAACAGGATGTTCATAAAAAAAATGGAATCATCTGCGACCGAAAGATAAACTTTAGTCACTATCTTTCATCGTCAAGATAACCCCTTGTGGGGTATTCATGTTGGAAAGGGAAACATTCTCAATTGAATATTGATAGAAATATTTTTCTGTGAATTGAAAAATCCACGATTAAAATGAAGTTATTTTTTGTGAATGTCTAACAGAAAACAACTACTTCCCCGGCTAAAGCCACGCTGGACATTGAACTACATCTGATAGATATTCTGAAAAGGCCCTAACTCAAAAGAAAAAATCTGAAATTGAAAATTTGCATTTTCGTTCAGATAGTTATTTGATTTTCTATTCCAGTCTTGATTAGGAACTCATAAAGATGAATGAGGCAAAGAAGAATGTTTTCCAAAAGAGAGTACTAACCAGGAATCATTCGTAACATTGACGCAGGAGAGACATCGCATTCACTAGGTCTTCAATACATTTTTGTCGACAAAAATCTATTTCACGCTTCCACGATCATCAGGAAGACCGGAAGAAATGGGAAACACATTTTCAAGAAGCAATCTCACTTTGCAAAGATGGAAAAAGTTAGAATCATTTCTTTTGGAGAGACACTTCGAAATTAGTGTTTTCTGACATTAAAACCTGTCATGGGGTATGATAGATTGATTTGTTGAAAATATAAACAGGATGTTCATAAAAAAATGGAATCATCTGCGACCGAAAGATAAACTTTAGTCACTATCTTTCATCGTCAAGATAACCCCTTGTGGGGTATTCATGTTGGAAAGGGAAACATTCTCAATTGAATATTGATAGAAATATTTTTCTGTGAATTGAAAAATCCACGATTAAAATGAAGTTATTTTTTGTGAATGTCTAACAGAAAACAACTACTTCCCCGGCTAAAGCCACGCTGGACATTGAACTACATCTGATAGATATTCTGAAAAGGCCCTAACTCAAAAGAAAAAATCTGAAATTGAAAATTTGCATTTTCATTCAGATAGTTATTTGATTTTCTATTCCAGTCTTGATTAGGAACTCATAAAGATGAATGAGGCAAAGAAGAATGTTTTCCAAAAGAGAGTACTAACCAGGAATCATTCGTAACATTGACGCAGGAGAGACATCGCATTCACTAGGTCTTCAATACATTTTTGTCGACAAAAATCTATTTCACGCTTCCACGATCATCAGGAAGACCGGAAGAAATGGGAAACACATTTTCAAGAAGCAATCTCACTTTGCAAAGATGGAAAAAGTTAGAATCATTTCTTTTGGAGAGACACTTTGAAATTAGTGTTTTCTGACATTAAAACCTGTCATGGGGTATGATAGATTGATTTGTTGAAAATATAAACAGGATGTTCATAAAAAAAATGGAATCATCTGCGACCGAAAGATAAACTTTAGTCACTATCTTTCATCGTCAAGATAACCCCTTGTGGGGTATTCATGTTGGAAAGGGAAACATTCTCAATTGAATATTGATAGAAATATTTTTCTGTGAATTGAAAAATCCACGATTAAAATGAAGTTATTTTTTGTGAATGTCTAACAGAAAACAACTACTTCCCCGGCTAAAGCCACGCTGGACATTGAACTACATCTGATAGATATTCTGAAAAGGCCCTAACTCAAAAGAAAAAATCTGAAATTGAAAATTTGCACTTTCGTTCAGATAGTTATTTGATTTTCTATTCCAGTCTTAATTAGGAACTCATAAAGATGAATAAGGCAAAGAAGAATGTTTTCCAAAACCAAACCAGAAATCATTCGTAACATTGACGCAGGAGAGACATCGCATTCACTAGGTCTTCAATACATTTTTGTCGACGAAAATCTATTTCACGCTTCCACGATCATCAGGAAGACCGGAAGAAATGGGAAACACATTTACAAGAAGCAATCTCACTTTGCAAAGATGGAAAAAGTTAGAATCATTTCTTTTGGAGAGACACTTTGAAATTAGTGTTTTCTGACATTGAAACCTGTCATGGGGTATGATAGATTGATTTGTTGAAAATATAAACAGGATGTTCATAAAATCAGATGTGGAATCATCTGCGACCGAAAGATAGTGACTAAAGTTTATCTTCCGGTCGCAGATGATTCCACATCTGATTTTATGAACATCCTGTTTATATTTTCAACATAAGAATCGAGGTTATTACAATTTGATACTAATGATAAAAACAATAATCAACTAATTAGTTGAGGGTAATATTTAAAGTAATTGTTCAAAATGGCCACCTTGCACCATTATGCATGCGTCGGTTCGTCGTCTCATGGACCCACGTACACGTTCCATTATACCTGGTGTATTTCGGATATCATCACCTCCACCAATGATTCGTTGACTAAGTTGTTCTTTGGTTTCTATTGGCACCGTATAAACTAGGACCTTCAAGGGACCCCACAAAATAAATCGACTTGAGTTACATCCGGGGACCTCCGAGGCCAGAATTGATTTGGAACTTCAGCGATCCAACCAATCCATCTGTTTCTGAATCGCAGATTTGAAATTTAACGAACTATTAAAGCAAAATGCGCTGGCGCTCCATCGTGCATAAACCATATCATTTGTCTCAGTAGAAGTGGAAAGTCTTCACGTATTTCAGGCATAACATTTTCGAAGGAATCATGATGAGAATTTCCATTAAGAGTCCCTGGAAAAACGTGGGGACCAATCAAATGTTCCCCAACAATACCAATCTACACATTCAATGAAGACTGGTGTTGAAACCTGGACTGAACTATTGCGTGAGGGTTTCCGTCACACCACACAAGATAATTATGGCGTTCTTTGAAAAATGTGCCTCGTCATTGAATAATATCTCTGCAATAAATTGAGGATTTTGTGCAATTTTCCGCAGTAGAAGTTTTTCGTTATCTATGAAGATATTCCAGTTTGGTTCAAGAATATATCTAGCAGGTTTTGTTGAGAACCATAATAACATTGTTTTAGATGCGTTGAGTTTGAGGGCGTGCTCATTAGAAATTTCATATGCTTGTACTTTGCACTGGAAAACAGAGTTGAGTATATATGAAGTATATAAAATGAAGAGTAATGGTTCCAAAATTGAACCCTGTGGTACCCCAGATGAAATATTCATGTTGAAAGAGTATTTTCGATTCAATAGAATTTTCTGAGACCATCTGCGAAAGTAGGAATCAATTAGTTTGTGTGCAAATTCGTTAAAGCCATAATATTTAAGATTAGCATCATAAGCCTCAATTATATAATTTGTTTCGGCTGTCAAAGCAGTAGCTGTGCTGAAGCCTTCCCTGAAACCACATTGGTTATCAGATAACATATTATTATCTTTCATAAATTCAAAGATTTCAATATACAACACCCTTTCAAAAAATGTATATATAGAAGGTAGTATACTTAAATCACCATATTTTTTGCAATCACGTTTTTTAGGGAGAGGCTGACCGATTGCAACCTTCCACAAATGAGGAAAATAATTTTGGTCAATGCAACTGTCACCAATTCTGATCTCATTAGTCATGGTACAATAAAATCTTATAAACCTGGGGCAAATCTTTCCAAAATCAAACCCAACAATTATCCCAATGATTCCTAAGCAAGTGCCATGTATTTCCATCACTCACAGTGATAACTTGTTCCTCTTTGAATACTTTCAAAGTATGCTATGAAACCACTATGCCAAATATATACAGTGCGGTCCATAGGTATGGAATAAATTCATTTTTAGCGTTATCATGTATTTGTTTAAAAAATCTGAAACACAATTCGACAATTTACAGTATGAAAATATTACGCCTTTTTTGCACCACCTCTGAATTATGAGCACTCCCTCAAAAAAATTAAATGAGAAGGGGGATCGTGTGGCACCTTGTTTGAAAAAGGTTTTCATTCTCTGTTCAGCATTTGTGAGTTTTTCAAATTTGGTGCAATTATGACTGAGAAAATGTATTTTAAAAATGTAATTTTTTTATAATTTACCTAGAATGAAGGAGATAATTACGTAATATGAAGGAAATAATGTTAAGGAAGTATTTTTCAATTTATTTTACGAATAAATTGAATGTTCAAAAGTACCACCATTCACTTCTTGACAATGAGCAAGTCGATCTTGGAATTTCGCACAACATTTTGTAGGACCTCAGGGGTTATGTTGTTAATTCCTTCCGCTATCCTAACTTTTTATTCTGAAATAATGTCTGGTCTATTGAAATATACTTTTGGTTTTGAATAACCCCATGAAGAATGATAAGGTACTTTCATATCTGTTTTGCTAAAAGTCAGAAAAAAGTCGTTCGACACCCAAAAAATCACTCCCACATAAATAATGTAGTAGACAACTGTTATTTTGATAGTTATAAGTTGCTGACACACGTGAGTATATTGAAAAATATTTGTGTCTGTATTCATTTAACTATGGCTCATTTATCCGAAACTCAAAGAATAGACAACAACAAAAAATAGGCCGACAATGCGAAACATTTGTGCAAATTTTTAGCGACCTAGAAATCCCAAATTGAAAATATAACAAAGCAGAATTGCTGAATTGCTAACCTCGATCCAGTTGATGGGTAAAAACAATTAGGTTTCGAGGTGAGGGAAAACAAAGATCAGTTAGTGGTTATCAGGTCTTGGTGTGTGTAACAAGTCATTAGTCGGGGAAGTGCCCTCCTCTACAAGATAATAGCTGGAAGTGGAAGATGTTCCCCATTGTGTAACGCCCTTTTTTTCATTGTATGAACCTGTCTAATTGTTTTTTATCATCCCGATATTTTGCACAGTGCCTTCTTTTTTATATATTCAGCTGCCCATATTGAAAATCCCTCTAGACTATGATAGGTTTGTGTTTTTGGTAAATAAAGTGTTCTCTTTCGGTTATTCAACTATTACTATCTGTAGCTAGTCCACAACGAATTAACGAAATCCTCAATCCCGGAAATGCGACAATATGCAGGAAAGCAGAAAACACCAATACAAAAAAATATTATTAAATACGAACAAATACAATAAAACTACATGGGCAATCATCAACACTGAACCAGGTAGAAAACAAAAAGCAAAAATTCACCCTCAAAATTTATTAGCAAATGAACTGAATGATTTCTACCTAAATAATTCAAAAGCTCTCACACAAAACTCTTATCGGACTGACGAAAATGCATTAAATTTACTGGACAAAAACCGAAACTCGGTAAATACAATTTTTCTGAAACCTTCGGTCACAGATGATATTAGAACACTCATTAACAAAATGAAAATAAACAGAAGACATATACGCTTTTAGCACATTTATAATAAAAAAATCTGGAATGTATTTATTGGAACCTCTCATAGAAATTATGAATGCCTGCTTCAAGGAACGAGTTTTTCCAGAAAAATTAAAAATGAGTAAAGTAATTCCTGCCTGCAAAAAAGATGACCCGTCACTACCAAATTTTTTTCAACATATATCGATTCTCCCAGCCTTTTCCAAAATATGGGAAATGGCAATACACTTAAATCTGTTGTCTTTTTTGGACACTCATAAAATTATATCACCACATCAATATGGATTCAGAAAGGGGCTGTCGACCGCTGATGCTGTACTCTCCTCAACAAATGTAATAAAACAGCTTTCAATGACAACAACAAATATTTGACTGTACTAACTGATCTGACATCTGCATTTGACTGTGTAAATCACAATATATTATTGGAAAAACTAAATTTCTACGGAATACGTGGCAGCGCTCTAGATATCATAAAGTCATACTTACACGAAAGAAAGCAAATTGTAATTAATGGCGAAGAACACAGTGATACAGCTATTGTTGAGATAGGAGTACCACAAGGATCAGTCTTGGGCCCCCTTCTGTTCTTGATATTCATAAATGACCTACCCTTCAATATGAATTCCATTAACGTATCAACCATAATGTATGCGGACGATACAACTTTTGGCATTGACATGGGAAAAGGGGAGGACAATGAACTCGTCCTTTCACTCATCTTGTAGAAGGCTAGGACCTGGTTTGAACCCAATGATATGCTATAAAACGATAGTAAAAGTAAAAGCCAAACTCTTATAAATTTCACTTCTGAAAATGCAAATGACCATGTGAATTTCCTCGGGGTCATATTAGATACTAAGTTGCAATGGTCAGAACATATAAATGTGTTATGTGGAAAACTCTCAATAACAGTGTTCGCTATCAGAAAAATTAGTTACTTACTTGGAGAATCAGCTGCATACACAACCTTTTTTGCACTTTTTCACTCTGTTCTAACATATGGAGCCCAAATATGGGGAAATGCATAAAAAAATCAAAATCATTCAAAAAGCTGTCTTACGCATTATAAAAAAAGTGAATTGAAATGCCAGCTGCAGACCAATATTTGAACAACTGAAAATTATGTCCATATTCTCGACTATTCTGTACCAAAACCTACTGTTCATGAAAAAAAACATGAGTGATTATCAAGCACAATCCGATCTTCACAGATACGACACAAGAAATAAATGTATGCTATTGCAACCACAAACTAGATTACGCAGTCACACAAACAAAGATATTGAATGGTTCATTCATTACCAACCAAATTTCGTGATCTGCCACTGTCCAATAAAATTGAAAAAAATCTTGGCTGAAAACTGTATATACTCATTTGATGAATATTTCAAGCTAACCAAAGACAGAGACATCTTCACAACAACCTAGGCAAAACATTTTAACTTATGTATATACAATTTTATATATTGATCTACAAATATGTTTATTCCTATTTGGACTATTGTCCCAATTTTACTGTGACGTGTTTCAACATATTGTGAATATTTCTGAACTACCTAAATGAAACTATACTATACTATACAATGGTAACATATCAGTGAATCCGCGCGACATCGATTCTATCAAATAATATGATGAATGAAACAATGGAGTTATCGGTCTCATTCTGACTCACCCGTACTATGTTTCCGATTCCCCCAACATAAAAAAATGTTCGGGAGGTTGACACATATTTTGATATGTTGTACGAAATTAGCATTATGCGATTATAGCACGTTATGTCTGTACTAAGGACATATCTTCAGTTTTTCTCAATTATCTCAGAAACCTCTTGTTTAAGGTACATGGAATGTAACTTTTAGGTTTAGTATCGATGAGCCGAACTGATGTTAAACGCTCATTTGTCCATTCACTTGTAAATATGAAGGAAGATATGAACACACACCATCGTAACTACGCCACTGGTTCACGAAAATGAAAAATTATAACTTCAAATTAGCACGTTGATTAGTGTACCAAGTTTCAGATTTTTTCCTTCGGGAATTTTGCAGAAAAGAAATTAAATCTTAATTTTTTTTCGTATTTTCGACACCTTCAAATATCTCATAGGGTATGCATTTCAGGACATACCTTGATATATATATATAATGATGAATTTTTTAAAATATATAATATTGTAATATTTTTGCCCCACGTTTGGGTGCCTTTTGTTATGTTTTGATGAATTGAAAAATAATAGTTTTGTTATATAATAAGATAGCTAATAATTTTCGTTATTCTTTGTGAACCAAATTGATATGATATAGATAGATATTTTTGCCCTGTATAATGATTTGTATGTGGTAATAATAATTGCCAACGAACGTCACTGTTCTCTCGTCACGTAGCTGACAATTGTTATTCCTTTTCTCACCACAACTAGCACAGTTGGTACGCCCTCATCTCAAGATAGCCGGTTCAAAGCAATTTAGCCCTTACTTGATATGTCAAACTCAAGTTATTCAATGGTCGTAGGTATGTTTGTTCATCATTGTGGAAGAACAAACAACAAAATATCAAAAACAATTATCTCCTTTATTCAGGAAGACTTAAAATACCTGGCCTACGAGAAATAACTTATACTAGTGGAAATATACAAATATTCACGGATAATCATAAAATTGAAATCATGGATAGATAAACAGAACCTCACTTTTTCCGTGAGAGTAAAGTTTTCTGTTATTGTTCAAAATAAGGTGAAATAGAGTTCTTCAGATGTGAAATATGTTATTGGTGAAATAGTTCAGGACCGAAAATGCACTATTAAAGTTTTTATACCTGTTGGAATGTCAGTGTTTCAAGATATGCCCTGAGACTGGATACCTTGTCACTACAAGCGCGCTATCAGGAACTCCAATACCATAAATCAGGAACCATCCAGATGCGGAAATCAGCTTTGGCGACGTGGAAATGATATATAATTAAGTTAATACTGGTTTGGCTCTTCAAATGTTGGAATTCTTTCAATTTTTGTTCTCTTAAAATCTTGCGTCCATTCCCTTCTAATTTTATTTTCAATCTCCTCGTTGGCTTTGTTTGTTGTTGCCTCGATACACGTTTCCCTTCCTGTTTTCCCATTTGAATTTTTGAATTCGCGCACTAAATTGTCACATTTTACTGTTAAGGTTTATCTTACTCAATTTATATATCCAACTTTTTTTCCATACTTATTACTATTTACAAATTCTAATAATAATTGCTTATGATATCAACCAATTGCTATTCCTTCACAATTTCCAATTTTTACCTATGACCATCTATTCTCTGATTGGCTATTATCATGAAGACGTTTGCTGTTCTACCATTGGTTACTTTTAGTTATCTCCAATTTCATATACTGTATGTTTCAAATTTACAAATGTGTTGATCACCTTTTTTTCATGCAAATTTTGTAAATTTAGACTTTTTGTTGGCTTTTTTCCAATTATGGTTTATGATCATTATGACAGTGTATGAAATTGATTGTGTTATATTATTTTGACATTTTTATCTATCCATATTATACAAAGGCTTATAAATAAATAGAACTTCAAAAGTTATTCAAAAAAAAATCTCTTGGAACTAATAACTATTTAGTAATTATTATTTTTGTGGGTTTTTTCCTTTTAAACTTTCAACTGGCATAACATAACATAACAATATATATAGGGTGAGTCAGAATAAGAGTTGAACACATTGAACTAGACTTCGAATTGAAATTCACGGCCATACAGTCCAATCACATTCGATTGAGCTGATAAATGATAAAACTAAAAAAACAAAAGAGTCACAAGACACAAAATGGCCAGTCCAGTTAGCGTCGTTGGCCGATGAGTAAATGTCGGAATGTCCTCATTGGTCACAACTGATCACGTGATACACTAGAGCCCGGTGGCCTGACTAAACAATGATAATAGCGCGGGTTATTTGAATACTTCTTAGTGAGTATATTTCATGTCAGAAACATTTCTTTCCTTTCAGTTATTTTATAGGAAATATTTGGTTGATTCAGATATATGTCTCTTGTTAACATGTTTTATCCGCGCATTTGAAACATTACAGACACACTGCTCCGCACATGAAATATTTAAGTTATATTTCTGGAACGTATCTTTTAAACGTTTCAAATGAATGTCACTAAACAAACATAATATAGTTGTCATTTTCAAAGCTTACTTTAAAAATGATAACTTTCATAGCATAGGTATTAACAGTAACTAGTCTGACTGAGTTATTCGACTCAAGTAACTAAAAACGGTATGATATAGGGGTAACAAATGATATATTTTTGAAATCAGGAATGAAAGATCATTCCAAAAGTTCAATAATATAGAGGGTATCCCATTTAAAAAAGTATCCCCTGAAATCCGAACCCTACTGAATCTTTCATAGCATTTCATAAAAATTCAGTCCTAACCTCACAACTGTTATATTCAACTTTTTTTTCTATAGGCAATAATAACAATGTTAAGGGGTGGGTAATTGACAGTGAATAACCCGGTACAAGAGTAAATAATAATAATAATAATAATAATAATAACGTTTATTGTGCATGAAAAAATTAAATCTTACACACAAAGGGAAAAAAGGGTTAGCCATAAGCTATCTTCCACCCTTCCCAAAATTGACATGTATTTACGTAATATAATTAAATCAAATGCGTTAAATGATAAAAAAAAACTTAATATGTTTTCAAGGAATAATAAGACTAATAACTACAGGACAATACATTGATAACATTATGAATAGATGATGATTTATAGACTTTGAAAAATATCTTCATTAAGAAATAATCAGTTGTGATTTCAATGCTTTTTTGAATTGAGTAATCGAAAGATCCAGTAAGGGTAGCATATGATTCAAGTATGAAGGGGCCAAAAATGAAAAGCATCCTTCGAATTTCGAAGTATTATGAACGGGAATACTGAAAGAATCAATCCTGATATTTACTAAATTCTAATTATCAAACTATATAGGTACCTAGGAGTTTGAGTTTGTAGCAACCTATACACAAATATACTAGTGAGATATTGAACTCTGGCTTTGACATTTAATTCTTCCATACTTATTAGGTAAGGAGTTATGTGCTCTCCGAATGGTATACAACATACAAATCGCATGCAAGCGTTCTGAATACGTTGCAATTCATTCTTGTTATACTGTGGTACGAAATTATAGTACACTGAACAGCAGTAATCGATATGAGGATAAATCAGAGTTTCAACTAATCTTAGTTTCATTTCTATAGAAAGCTGATACTTGAATTTATATAAATTCTTCAGTTTGAAAAAAGTTGTTCTGAATATTGTTCCCACATGTTTATCGAATGAAAGAGAGGAATCAATAATAACGCCCAATTTTTTTGTAGAATCGGCCCATTCGATGTCAGCATTATTTAGTGAGAGCCTATGATGATTTATTATTTATGTTTTCAGTCTTAGTGGTCCAAAGCATAGTGCAACTGTTTTAGTAGGATTTATTCTCAAACCGTGGTTTTCAGAGTAACTTAACGTATTATGTAAGTCTTGGTTGATATGTGTAATACAATTTTATGTTTCATCGGCCTTACCAGATAAATAAATTTGAAAGTCATCTGCATAGAGATGGGCATGACAAAATGACAATGAGGACGGATAATCGAATATAAATTGATTTCTTCAATACAATGTGGTATTACGATGGATATCATTTTGATATTCATGTTGTCGATACCCAGAGCGTTCGATTTGATTTACCCTCATTTCAGAAAATTCAGCAGAATGTTACTGAAAAACAATGTTTAGAATTGAAAGTGAATCCTAGATACCAAAACAAGGCCTACCAAAATTTTTTTTCAAACATTAATAATTTTCCCATTTTTTTAAAATATGAACTTTTATAAATTAAACAAAACCAAATTAGTTTCTTATAACTCTGTTCGAATTCAAGCATATTTGTAAAATTAACTATACAATTTTCAATTTTTTGGGGAATCACAAATTTCATGTTTGTTGCAACGATATTAAACACAAGGTGAAACAATCGTTATGATAATATGCATATTTAAAAACTCCAATAGGTAGTGCCATTTTTTTTATTTTAAATGTTCATTAGATGAATAGATGAGTTATTGTGTTGTAAAAAAATACATTTTTTATTCAGAATGGCTGGCTAATAGGTGAGGGTAATTCCACATGGATCATGAGTATGAGAAATCCCTTTGTGGGAGCTGATAGCCACATTTAAACGATCATTCGTTCATTTTGAACGACCGTAGCTTCATACTATTTGCTAACAGTTAAATGTTTTGTGGATTGAGTAGAATTAATTGCAATATTGATGGTCTCAATATTGCCGATTTCCGACAGAATGTTTATAGTCCAGTGCAATTACGGAAATAAATAAACATAAAATTATGTAGTTTGGGGATTAGGAAGGATCGATAGGAGGGTGTATTCTGAGCATATATTCCAATTTGAGGGATTCTGGCGAGGTCAGCACAAGGTCATTTCGATGAAAACGCGTTTAATTCAATATCTCGAGAACGGTGAGTGTTACGCAAAAAATTGTAGGGATCTTTTCTCTTCTGAATTGAATTTACCAACTTTTTTATCTGAAACTTTTTATTTTTACATCGATATTTTTCAATTTATTGCTTCCAAAAGGCAAAAATTTTACTTTTTTTCCTCTCTTTTTTTATTTTTCGCCATTTTCTCCCCAACCGTTCAATTCTATCGAATTTTACCGATCATCAAAGTGTAGATCTTTTGATTATGAACGACTTTTTCCTTAATTTTTTTCTGTAATGCCAATCCCTCCAGAGTTATATATTACTTCACCGAGCGAAATCCGCGCCACTGTCGCAATATCAGCGACATCAGTGGGTATTTAGTACTTGAAAGAAATATTAAAGTATTCCATGATCATTTATTAGCCAACTTACCTGTATCAAAAGGTGAATCGATTGAACTATTTAAAAATTGTACTTTATTTAAATATTAATTATTGTAATCATTCAATTATCATTTAAATATTGTACTTCTGCAATTTGGGTATTTTTTATTCCATTCGATGGGATAATAATGTGAATAAGGATTAGAAAAAGAAGTAAATGAATAATTAAAACTGTATTGTACTTGGTAGTAACACCTCAACGAGTGAAAAAATGCGGCATCGGAGGTAGGAGGAAGGGATTCCAATTTAACCCTCCCACTGCCTGCCATTTTTTGTATCCTTTATAACGGAGCTCGTTGAGATTCGTACAATTCGTGTCGCCTGAAGCCTTGCGATACAAATTCAAAATGAATTGTTCGCCGTTTGAAGCGAGAGTTGTTTTGTCTGCTTTAGCTTGTAGAAAAACTCCAGTCAGAGAAATCAAATCCGGAGTATTCTTCAATGCGGTCATTGCAGTGTGTCCATGAATACACGTTGCGGATTTCGCTCGGTAAAGTAATATATAACTCTGAAGGTATTGGCATTACAGAAAAAAGTTTGAGAAAAAGTTGTTCATAATTTAAAGATCTACACTTTGATAATCGGTAAAATTCAATAAAATTGAACGGTTGGGGAGAAAATGGCGAAAAATAAAAAAAAGGGAGGAAAAAAAGGAAAATTTTTAACTTTCAGAAGCAATTAATTGAAAATATTGATGAAAAAAAAAAGTTTCAGATAAAAATTAGTAATAGTAAATTTAATTTAGAAGAGAAAAGGTCTCCACTATTTTTTGCCTACCACTAACCGTTCTCGAGATATCGAATTAAACGCGTTTTCATCGAAATGACCTTGAGCTGACCTCACCAGAATTCCTCAAATTGGAATATATGCTCAGAATACACCCCCCTATCGATCCTTCATAATCCCCAAACTACATAATTTCATGTTTTTTTTTTCCAATAATTTCCGTAATTGCACTGGATTATTATTAAGAAACTGTACCAAATAATCGAAAAAATGAAACCCTACTGAAATAAACGCGGAAAAAAACGAGTGAGGATTAAAAGTAACCATAATAACAATTTGGTGTTATTAATTTTTCATTTTTGAATGATTATTTTCAGATTATTGAGTTTATTTGAATTCAAAGGCCTCCTCCAAGACAGTTAATGTTAACCGAGAAGGCAGAATTTGTTTTAATATGTGGAGAAAACTATTTATCTGTGCGGAAAGCAGCAGGGTCTTCAGACTGTAAATATAAAAAAGAGCGTACCAAAACTGTATGTACAAAAAAAAATAAAAAAAGGAGAACTTCAGGCAGTTAATATTATTATTTTATTAATAACTATCTTATTTGTAATTGTATGTGCCATCAACCGACTTCCTTTTCTGCTTTGATTTGGTTGAGTATGAATAGCCTTGCTAGACTTCGCCAAATCAAAGCAATATTGTTGAATATATTATATATTTGGAGTAAATAAAGATGATTTATTTTAATTATTGAAACCACCAGGAAATTTGAGAT